>ML370636.1:1235-21287 GCA_005239525.1 Nicotiana knightiana | reverse complement strand
GACGTTTTACCGGTTGCCAGGCCCCGTGGATATGTACGAGGACAACTATGAGGCATTTGGCCGACGCTATCTCAGTGGGAAACGTTCCTCCCAACCATTTTTGTCCCAAACACAGATATAAAGTGGTACTAGTATGGGCAGAAGTTTCACTCTTCAGCCCTCACCTTTGAGGCTAAATGTTGGCTCTACCTGATTAATAACTGCCTACTCCCATCCCACAACACCTCGGAGGTGAACATTCCTCGCGGGTGTTTGATCTGGTGCTTCATGACGGGCCGCGAATTTGACTTGGCCAGGCTTATGCATGAGGAGATGTTCATCCGCTGTAAGGTTCAAAGGATGGTTTTTTCTTCCCATCTCTGGTCACCATATTGTTCCTTGTAGCTGGAGTACCAGGAAACTTGACGGTGAGTGGCAGAGTGCCCACGGCGTACGCCTTCAGAGCTGATAGGGTCACTATTGGAAATGAAGCAATGGTCGTTGATAATAATGAGGAGGAGAATGAGTCGGATGAGGAAGTTGAGGAGGAAGTGCAACAAAATGTGAAGGAGGAGCAAGAACATATGGAGGAGGAGCAGCCCACTCAGACACAAGCTGCTGATGTGGAAGGCCCGTCGGAGTTATAGGCTAGACCACCTGGAGTAGGACATGGTGGAACTGTGCACTTCGGTCACAGACCTGGGTGCGCAACTTGATATCGTAGCTACCCAACAGAAGAAATCTGAAAAGAAAATCATAGGCTGGCTCCGAGCCCTGGGTCGCGCTTGTCATCTGGACCCAGGGGCAGTCTCCGATCAGGACTGAGCTTGCAGGGAAGTCCCCTTACCTCTCTATTTATTTTGATTTCCATGGGGACATGTCCTCATATTAAGTGTGGGGTGGGGGAAGGATTCCCTTGTACATGTATATATGTAGATAAAAAATGGGTAGTTGTTTTCATTGTTTTCTTTTGAGTTGTTTTTTCTTCTGTGTTTGTGATTGTAAATAGTAGTGTAATTAATTAAGTCGTCTTGGCCCGACAATGGATCCCTTTCGACGGGGTTCTTGAGGGTCTAAGTCGACTACAAATAAAACAGAAAATAGAGTGGACTCTTCCTGATGACGGACTTCTTAGACAGTTTTCTTGAGAGAAACTAGTCCAAATAAAATACCAAAAAGATTTTTTATTTTATTTTTAGGTAGTGTAGCAACTCCCCCTTGGTTTTTTTTTTGACCGTGGTTCTTTTCCAAGTATTTAGCTTGAACCGAGTATAGTTAGTTTTTATTTTTATTTTTAGTTGTTAGGTGTTTTGGGCAAGGAGCTAAAATAAGAGAAGCATCCCTTAGCGTTGTTACACCCGAACACAAAAGACCTTAGAGTGTGATGCTTAGGCTCATTGTATTCTATGTCCACATTGGATGCCTAGAACTTGCCCTGTGTGTTTGCAAAGCGAAATAGTAGTTCGTTCAGTCTTAGAAGTGATATAGGCATTTCTTTGTTAAGCCAGATATAAAAGTGTATCCACCTGATTGAAATTTACCATAGTTAACCCCTTTGAGCTTATAAGCATGTTTCTTTGGCAACCACATTACAAACCTTACCCAATTGTTTGAATGACCTGTCTATTTGAACCCTGTACCTCCCATGAGCACTTGAATTGTTAGAGATTATGTAAAAGTCAAAGTGTGGGGTGGTGGTTTGGTTTTTGAGTGAAATCAAAGAAATATAAGGAAATTTGCAAAAGTGTGAAAAAATGAAAGAATAAGCGCCACTTGGAAAAAAAAGAGAAAGGACAATGAATAAATGTAGTCCTTAATAAGTGGTGATTCGATAAAATTGCACATAAGGGAGTTTGGGATAAATATAAAGAGAAGTGTGGTGGAAATTCTGGCCAGGCATAAGATTGGTCTGAAAGCTAAAGTAATTGTATTAAAAGTGCTTAGGGAGGTTAGTCACTATATCTAAATATATCCTACCCCTACCTTAGCCTACATTACAACCAAATGAAGACCTAATTGATCTTAGACTGAAGGTGCTCGATTAGTAGAGTATTATACTACCGTCAAGCCTATGGTGTATCTTTGTGGTATATGAATGTTCTTTTCGAGAGTGAGTGAGTTCTTTCTATTTGAGTTCCTACATGTTCGTATATTATTGTTGTGGAACTACTCTCGTGTGTGTGATGTGAGGGCACTTGATTCATGACGAAAAGGTAAGTCTTGACCTCTAGGTAGAGTATTTTGAGGAAGTAGGAATATTGCATGGCATGTGAGAGTCGACCCTTGAGGCATGGATGTTACATTGCTAGGTATAACTCCTGTAATATGTTCGTGATGTGACACATTAGGGAAATGCTTGATGAAAGGACTTTTGTAGAGTATAGTGGATTGCTCGAGGACTAACAATGATTTAAGTGTGGGGTGTTGATATTAGGCTAAATTCATGTAGTTTAGTATATATTTGTACTCCAACTTAATGATGCTTCACTGTCTTAGGAATGTGAAATGATGTTAAAATGGCTCTAATTGTTGGTTTTATGTTTAGTAGGAGAAAAATGCGCTTATAAGGACCTAGGATGGTGTTTGGAGCCAAATTGAAGGAGAAAGGCCCCTTGGAGTATTTAACGTGTGAAAAGAAGGAAGAAAATTGTTGGGACAGATTACAAGTCCACTAGCGCGGACTAAGTGCACCCATTAGCGCGACCGCGCTATTCCAGCGATCCCCAGACAAAATGTTTAGCCATTAGCGCGCCCAGTAGCGCGATGACTAGCACGGGCGCGCTAGTCCAGTCGAACATGTTATTTTTCTGGTGTAAACTTGGAAGCTTGGGACAATTCCACTTAACCTATATAAGGTTCAACTCGCCCAAAAGAGAGAATCCATCCGATTTAGAGTCTTGTTCAAGAAAAGCAAAGGTAAGAGGCAAGGAGGGCAATTGGGCATCAAATATCATCTCTCTTCCTTGTATTTTTGTCATTGTTGATGAGTTCTTCTGTTGTTATTTTCAGTACAATTATGAGTAGCTAATCTATTTAGTCTAAGGTTTTGGTAGAACCCGTTGAGGATAAAAATCTTGTTATATTAATATAATCTGCTTGGTTTCAATCTCTATTTGTTCAACTAAGTTCTTATTGTAGTTGATTGAAGAGCCCTCAATTAGTTGTGCCTATTTAGTATGTATCTGCTCGGGAGAGAGTGCATATATTAGGTAGTTGTTGAACAACACCACTCCCAAAGTATATGAGGGATCCATAACCGAGGATTTAAAGGTTGGATTGGGGATAACGATACCTTGGGTGCAATCTAAAGTGAGCTATAATAAAAGCAAGCTAGCGTAGCTCGGGAGAGTGCGTCTAGTAAATTATCGTAATTACTCGGGAGAGCTTTACGGTAGAAAGAGTGCTCATGATTGATAGAGATAATTAGGCCAAACAATAGGAAATATACAAGATGGGATTTCATCAGCGGGGGAAACCATAACCTTAGATCCTTCTCGCATTTGTTTACAACTCAGTATTAGTTATCTTTTAGTCTACTTAATTTCATTCAGTTTTAGTTAGTAAAAATACCAACAAATTTTTATTCTTAATCTTTGGGAAGTTGATTACGAAGAATCGAGTGAGTCTAACAACTATAATTGATAGGTTAATTCCCTGTGGAATTCAATTCTGGGAAAAATACTCAGATTATATTTACAACGCCCGCTTAGTCTTTTTATAAGACATAGTTGAGCGTGATCAGTTTTTTCTTGAAGGACATTTGATACACGATTATTAGAAAGACAAGTTAGTTAGGATTTCAAAAAGTTGTTAGAGTTAGTTAGAGTTTGTTACAATAAGTAACTCCCATTAGTTGAAAGAATCTGTTAGCTGAAGGTATCTGTTAGAGAAGCTCTTGATTTTCCATTCAATGTCATAGATATAAATACATTGTCTTCTTATTCTCTGCACTCATTTACAGTTGATTTCTCGAGTCATTCTTGAATCAATTCTGGCGAAAGGCACATGATCAACTAATAACTCAACTGAAGAACCAGCTGATCTGCGTAAATTGATGCAGAAACTGATAGCTGATGTAGGGGCTTTATCCGGTGAAGTTTTACACCTGAAGCAATTGGATAGAATAGTCATTGAATTGAAGGAATATATGACTAATTCAAAGGAACTACCGAAGGATAAATTTCCATTACCAGATGAAGGAGAACCTTCTGAAGGAAGGTCTCATCAAGAGAGAAGTCCTACAAACTACAATCATCACCACTCCAATTTTTCTAGGTGGTCTAGGATGGATTTCTTACAGTTCGATGGTGAAGATCTAAGATCGTGGTTGTTCAAAATTGAACAGTTCTTCTCTATGGAAAAGGTAGTTGCTGGAGAAAAAGTTGAAGTAGTTGTACCACAATTGGAAGGTGAATCTATACAATGACACCTTTCTTTCATGAGGTACAGACAGTACTTACAACCTGCTACATGGAATGAGTATGTCATGGAATTGGTCGAGAGGTTTGGGGATGATTTTGATGACCCTATGGAGGAAATCAAAAAGATCAAACAAACTGGTAGTGTGAAGGAATATCAAGCTGTTTTTGAGAAGAATCTGAATAGGGTGAGATTATCCCAAGAAAATGCAATTAGTTGCTTCATTGGAAGTCTAAAACATGAGCTCAATATTGAATTCAAGCTCACCAATCCTACCATATTGTGACAGGGGTACAAAATAACCAGAATGCAGGAGGTTTACCTAGCTGCAACCAAACAAATTTCCTATGCATCGAGACCTCTAGTCAAGAGATATGCTGGGCCAGGAACCACTGGTAAACCATTACTACCTACTCCTACTCTCAGTAGTTCATCTTATACTAAGGGTGTTAATAGGAGAACATTGAGTTTAGATGAAATGAATGACAAAAGGGCAAGGGGATTGTGTTACTTCTGCAATGAGAAGTAAGTACTTGGGCATAGATGCAAAAATTCCAAACAGATTTACATATTAGAATTGGAGGAAGGAGAGGAAATACAAGATACAGGTGAAGAACAAGAACTATTGCTGCAAGATGATAGTTTCAATATCTCAGATTCATCTCAATCTATAGAACATATGGAGATTTCCATTCATGCCTTGAATGGCTCCTTGGGTTATAGAACATTGAGAGTGACTGGTTACCATGCTAAGAAGACCTTGAGAGTTTTGATTGATAATGGTAGTTCCCACAATTTCATTGATCCTGACTTGGTCAAACACTTGGGAGAAAAATCAGGCATACTTCCCCTCAAATATTCCTCGTCCTCTTCTTCTTCCCCTTCTTCCTCGTCTTCTTCCTCTTCCTCTTCCTCTTCCTCTTCCTCTTCCTCTTCTTACTCCTCTTCATCTTCCTCCTCCTCTTCCTCTTCCTCTTCCTCTTCCTCCTCTTCCTTTTCCTCTTCCTCTTCCTCTTCTTCCTTCTCTTCATCTTCCTCATCCTCTTCCTCTTCCTCTTCCTCCTCTTCCTTTTCCTCTTCCTCTTACTCTTCTTCCTCCTCTTCCTCGTCATCGTCCTCTTCCTCTTCCTATTCCTCTTCTTCTTCCTCCTCTTCCTCCTCCTCCTCCTCCTCCTCCTTCTCTTCCTCTTCCTCCTCCTCTTCTTCCTCTTCTCATTTACAGTTGATTTCTCGAGTCATTCCTCAATCAACAGTACGATCCTCGAGTTAACTAAGATCCTGCAATCGCGTAACAACATTCCACTGTTAATGGTCATATGGCTGAAGGCTGAACTTATTTCGATTTACAATGGGAACCTTATCAACACATATAGTACCCTAAATATCAGTAATCTTTTTGGTCTTTATACCATTGAAGATAAACATCTGTGTGATCATTAATTGAACACAGATCTAAAGTACAAATAGCAGAAATCCTACATAGAAATCAAATGATTTTGAGAATTTTGTCTTTTCAATATATGCTTGTAATAGAAGAAATCCCGCATAGAATTCAAATTATTTTAATAATTCTTTCATCTATTCATTAAATGTACTTGTAAAATTGCAAAATTCTTTTACGGAGATCAACTGATTTTGAAAAATCTTTGTTTTGGGGTAAAATAGACTTGTGTATCTAAAGATATTAACATCCCATTTCATAAGAAAGTTGTTTACATCTCATGAATTCTGAATTTATTACCAGAAATCTTTTTTTAAAGATAAGGTAAGTTCCAGAAGTCCGTTTCTTTTGAAACTTCTCCTTTTTCTATCAAGTTTGAATGGAGCCACTTCACCACTCTCATGATTAGAAGACATCATATCCTGTTGTTTACATGTTTATATTAATCCCAACTTTGAACAGGAACATCATTGATTCATTAATAGCTCTTTGCTAACTTTAACGGAGTGGGATGTAAGTAATATCTATGTACTCTGCAATGCCTTCAGCTCTAAAGCATTTGGATGCTGGGCAAGAAAAGTAATTTGATTATGCAAATTCCCTCAAACATTTATTGCCTCCCAACAATTTCAGCAGTTCTGTTGAAGGATGACAAACATGCACTCGTGTAGAGGTCACTTGTATTCCTTGGGGATCTATCATATGAGATATTTACCCACCTTGTGGTATTCAGTTCCTTTGCTCGGACATCAGAACTATGAACTAGAAGGACCATCAAGCAAATTTTTTCTTTCCTACTAGTGAACAACAGTCCTAAGCACTTACTCTTCTTGACTGCTTGTACTAAAATATTGTGCTGAGTTTGTGGTCACATTTGTGCCATAAGTTTACTCTAGATATGGCCCTGTGTTTTAAAGGAAATGCCTCATTCTCAACAAGAACGGAGGGAGGCAGAATGTGCTATGTTCTATGGCAAGCTTGGGCAGTAGTTATCTGACAGCGGGACTACAGAGCTAGTAGGAAATGTGCCTTAATACCCCTGAAAAAAAGGGTTTGCTACAGAATGTGCTATGAGCAGATTGGGCCTATATCACTTCCAAGACTGAATAAAACTACTATTTCGCTTTGCAAACACACGGGGAAAGTTCTAGGAATCAAATGCAATTTACAGAATAACACACAAACCTCACACACACATGGCACTTAACTCACTCAGGATTGGATTCATCAAGACACTCTAGACAAAGCAGTTAAGCAAATTTAAAATCATACAATTTAAGGTACTTATACAAGAGTAAAAAATGGAGCCTAAGCGTCACAACTAAAGTACTCACTATTCTCAAGGCATAACAAAGTCAAGAGATATTTCTTCATTTCAAAACACAACACAATGGCTCCTATTCCTAAAAAAATAAAACTAACTCACCCGGTTCAAACAAAACACTTAGAAAAGAACCGCGACACAAAGAAAAATCAAGGGGGAATTGCTAAACTACCTAACAAAAGAAAATCTTTTTATTTTTTTTCTTTAGACTTAAATCTCTCAAGAAAATTGTCTAATAGATCCATCGTCGGGAAAAGTCCAATCTTTTTTATTTTTGTAAAAAAAATAATTTATTCCATTAAACTAACACAACTAAAATAGCATAGAAAGTCACCCAGACAATCTCCTCACACCACACTTAAAATTATGCATTATCCCTAATGCACACCCATACATACAAGAGGGTAAAAGAAACTCCCTGGTAGGCCAAAGGCCGAAGCACTAGCATCTCATGGGGTACTCAGACTTCTCCCAGGCCTGGTCCTTCGTATGGGTACCTCACACTTAGTTCCAACTAATGATTTTTTGTTGCATCCTTCCAATATCTTTGCTTTCCATGCTTCTAGAAAATAAAAAATCGACACTACAAAAATAATATAATAAAAAAAACAAAAGAAAGTAGTAAAGTTGGGTTGCCTCCCAACAAGCGCTTGATTTAACGTCGCGGCACGACATGAATCACTTTCTGCCTCCACAGCAAACTTATGAATTGGATCCCAAATTTTGCTTCAAGCTTATGATTATGATCTTGGGGCGGTGGAACGAATCTAACTGACCCAAGGAAATAATGTAGTATTCTGCACCCCTTGACCTTTGGATGAGATGTGTATTCTCGACTTTCTGGCACGACTAATTCCAGAATGTACGCATATCGTTCCTTACTCCTCGACTCCTCAAGTGGCTCGGACGACTCCATTTTCATATTATCATCCAAACACGATATGGAAAAGTGCTTGGAGTGTGGACCAATGCGCTCAACTACATAAGCATTGGGATTTTCAACATCCTCAACACTAGATAAAAATGGGTGTGTTGCTAACATACTACCTTCATGTAGTATGGTAGTATGTTAGCAAGACCCGAGAAACGCAAAGAAATTTGAGGATAGTCCCGAATTATCTAGTAGATCATTGACTTGCTCTGATTCCAAAAACGTCAAAGGAATGCACATTAAGGAGCTATATGATCTTTGACAATTGACTAGAAGATGTTTGGAGCGTCACTTTGAGATACATGCAAAGAATACCATGTTTGGACGCTAGTGGAAGATGTTGAGCAACTAAGCAAAGCAGTTAGAGAAAGCACTTGAGCACGCTTAGTAGTCCCAACTTAATAAAAATATGACAATTCTACACTGAAGTGCGTTAAAAAATATCATAAGTTGTCCATACCCTTGATACAAATTGGTCTGAACTTCAAAAATATAATATTTTCTACATTATTCGACATATGTATGTCATGATGCTCACCTTCTTTACTTCTCAAAATGTTTTATCGAATTTGGTGCATGTTGTATTCTCCTTTCAATAAGAACTGATGCAATTTACGATTTACCCACAAAATTGCACCATAAGTTGTTTGAATGACATTCTAACTATCAAAGTAGCTAGCAATCCCTGAGCAGACTTCGACAATCTATTAAAGGACTCTAACATTGGGATGGAAATGGGGCGGGACAATGCAGATGTGGGACGGGTTTGGCAAAACCCACAAATCATATGCTTCATCATCTATGGAATGCCCATTTCTCTATTTTGAAACTTGACAACCAATCATATGCTTCATCATCTGCCTCTTCATTAAATTGTGTCCATTGTCGGAATAATTTATTTCCCTGATGATCTGTTACTTCTTGCCATATAAGGTTGTGTAAGCGTGGGTTGGGATATACCTTATGAGAATTTTCTTTTAAATGCCTAACACAATAACGATGGTAGCCGTGAGACTCATTACATTCATGCAATGCGTAAAAACTATTTAAAATACCACAAAATCGATCAATTATTGGACAAATACGCCTGAATGCTACTTCACAACAAGCTTATTAAAATGGTTCAAAAACCATGTCCAAGTCTTGGTACTCTCATTGGCGCAAATAGCAGACGCAAAAGGGAATATTTGACCATTTTCATTCACTCCAATTGTAATCAACAACTTTATGATGTGCTTCCCATAGACATGTGTGCGACCTTTGGAGATGACAGGCCTACAATGTACCAAACCATCAATAGATAGTTTAAAGGTCCAAAGTACATATCTAAAGATGTTTTGTTCATGAATTTCATGACAATGGTCGTATACCCAACAACTGTACCAGGATTATAGTATTGCACAACACCCATATGCATCGATAAAGTCGCAAATGACAAAATGTTATTTTGAACACGCATTTACGCCTGAGAAAAGCCTTTTTGGTAATGGTACAACCATAAATCTACTGTATTGATGTCAAGCATTGTCGCACCTTATACATATAGACTCTTCAATGTTTGAAATCAACATATGGGAAATTATATCAATTTTCAGGTTAAAATAATTTCCACTGAATGTGTCCATATTATAAGTATGTTTAGGGGCGGAGTTATATAGAAGGTTGAGGGTGGTACGCCACCCCGACACTGGTAAAATTTTGAGCGTGTATATATATATATATATATATATATTCTTTTTTTGATATTTTACAAACAGTTGGCGCTCCATGGTTAAAACCCAACATTCCATTCTAGCGGATCGAATCCTTGTTATTCCTTTTTCTTTCTTTACATTCTGCTCCTTCTCTTAGTTTCTTGTATTTCTTCGTCTTTTGATTTCCTTTCTTAGTACAATCATTTTATTATTTATTCAATAATATATTTCTTCTTTTTCTTTCCATAGATCTTCAATATTTTATTTGAAAGCGATTTTAATATTTTCTCCATTTATCCATATATTTTTATTATTTTCATGATTTCAAAAGTCTTTTATAATGATGGAATCAATAGACATATAAGGAATGTATTTGATTATTCAAAATTTATTTGAATTTTATGCATCTAATCACACCATTCCATAGAGCTAGAGAATTAATTGAATTGAACAAAATTTATTCGATTTGGTGGTCATACATTTACTTATAATCCAAGAGAATTAATTCAAAATAGATCAAACCAAATCGAAGTGAACCGAATTAGTTTAAAATGGATCAAACAAAAAAAATATATACACCCTAGTTCAATCTAATGGTAGGTTCAAATTAAAAAGTGACACTCGTAGCCATCACATCCTAGATCTGCCTCTATCTACCCACCGATATATTAGTTAATATCACGTCCGACCTTAGGACCGCGACCGGCGCTCAACCGAGATACCCCGGTCAAGCAAGCTTATTTGATGCTCCCTACCTGACCTTACCCATGAATAAGGTGAAGATGTATTCCATTAATTAGACAATGAGAAGATTACATGAACAATACCAATTTCATTACTATTAGAAACATCATTTATATTTCCAAAAAAAAACATTACACAATTCATAGTTTAGAAGTGGAACATGTGTTTCAGGCACAACATTTCAAGTTTGACTTACCTAACTCAAAATACTAACTTACACTATGTCTACGGAGCCTCTAATGGATACAAAAGAGTAATATGAGGTGCTAGAAACAAGGCCCAAGCTATAGCTCAAAACAATATACATAAGGAACAAAAGATACAAGACCCCGAAATGAAGTGGGGCTCACCAAGTCAGTTGAGAAGAGGGAATCAATTCCGCCAATTGTGGAACCACCAGCATCCATAAAAGATGCAGCGCGCCAAACAAAAGGGACGTTAGTCCATATGGAATAGTACTTATATGTAAGACTAAACACCCTCTCAATAGAACAAGTAACAATTCAAAGAAAGAACATGCAATCAATGAGAGCCTCAGACAATATAATAATGTCAAGTTAAGAGAAAGATGAATTGAAAGTACATAACAATGTTTTAGGTTAGGAGATCTTTAGTACCGACTACACCACCGTATTTTTAACTTGGAGTCGGATCACGTCCCGATCAGCTAAGTCGTCTCACCCAAATACATCCAATCACAACGTCAGCATGTGCGCGGCATGTCGTCCGATCGGTTAAGGAGTCTAACCACAATGACGTGTAGGTCAACGTCACTTTCAGCTAACAATCATCTTATCCGAATTAAGGGTAATCATCTTAACACATCAATCTCATCCAATTTAAGGGGAGTAATCTCATCACATCAATGTCAAAATTTTACTCCTCATCTTTTCCTACACCGCACATCTTTTAGTCAATGGGAGTATCTCATCACATCAAAGAATTTTCAGCTCATTTCATAATCTTTCACACGACTTTTTATTTCATTGGCACTAGTGGACACAAGTGTAATTTCTTTCTTGGCACGTCGGCCGTATTTCACATTTCATTTTCATCCCGCTCACTTTCAAGAATCATCATGGATTATCAACAATAAAGCATTTTTAATCAAGACTTTAAGTATACATATGAGCAAATAAGAGTCTTAAGCACATTGTGTTTTCTTCCACAATTTGGCATAATAATTTACAATTGAAACATGATTGAAGTTATAATATTTTGACACATTGGTCACGTTTGAATACATTCCTGAAGGAGAACACAATATGGTAAGAGCATTTGGCACACATTTTTAGTATATATCTTTCGACACAAGCTTATTCAAAATAGTCAAATTTACAAGGAATAACCCGGAACATGAGGAATAAAAGCTTGGCCCATCATACTTGAAACTTACGAGAACATCGTGTGAGTCGATTCTAAGAGAGAATTTTAGCCAAAATACCTCACTTGAGCTTTGCTTAGGTTATTACGACGTCCAAATACTCGTAGCAATTTCAATTTATAGGAAGATGATAAAATCGAATCAAAATTAGAAGGATTCTCCTGATATAAGTCTCTTGGGAATTTCATCAAACAACTATCATGCAAAATCGAACACAAGGCTTCTACAATGGTAATCCCTTCCTCCCTCAATAATTTCAACAAGAATCTACTCGAAATGGTTCAACAACCCCACATACTACCCCCCTATTGGTACATGCATGGCATATCTCCAACCCCACAACTTACTTTAATTCATAACAATTGCATGAAGGTTTTAGAACATGGTCTTACCCGGATAGTTGATGGTCTAGTGAGTGATTCCCTTGAATCTTCAAGATTGGGAAATAATTGATGAGCAAAGAGGGTTGGGGCTTCATTCTCTCTCTCTAAGATACTCCTCTCTCTCTCTCTAAAATAACCGCTTAAACCGGCCCGAATGATCCCCAAAGTCATTTTATAATATGGAATCGGGTAAAAAATTTCCAAATTTAATCCTGCAAACCGGGTCTGCGGTCGCATACCGGTCCGCAAAGGGGACTGCCAAAATGGCCCCAAAACTGGGCTTGGCCAGGTCAAGTCTGCGGCTGTTATGCGGCCCGCAGAACAGTTATGCGGTTGTATAACGCGCTGCAAAATCTCCCTCCGGAATTCTCCTTGATGGATATGCGACGGATGTGCGGCCCACGAAATGATTATGCGGTTGCATAATTGACCGCAACATGTTCTTCAAAATTTGGCTTGGGCCCTGTTGCATTCTGCGGCGGATCCGCGGTCTGCAAAGTGATTCTACAACCGCATAGTAGACCGCAAAAATACCATGTTTTGAAAAACTCTTCTTCCAACTCCCCGATGCACTGTACAACCCAAAAAGTCCAAGATTGTCGCGAAGATTTTCTACAACCCTCAAACACATTAGCCTACCTCGGCACCACAATATCCCCGGTTCTTGGTGAAATTTTATGGGGCCTTACATTTAATCACCCCACATATTGCTTTCGCACCGCTTTGCACGAAGCATCCGACTACAGCCTTGCTCCCAGCAATGACAAATCACCTTCAAAAACTTTTTTCGATTCAACAACTTCAAATTCCAGAGAACTTTTGATGCAAAATTTTTTATAGCCCATTACAGGATATCTTGCTATTGAAAAGCATATCTTTTTCGTATATCAAATGACTTTTCTTCATCCCACATTGTTGTTCGAATATTATAATATATCTTTGGTGAAAACATGATATCGGGGTAACCTTGAAGATGATCAAGGAGGAAAATCTCCTTAGAATAATATTGAACGCATTGTGTACACCGGTATCCACATGGTCTGACCAGGTTGTGCATTCACAGCCATCTCGGTGGTGGCATTATGCTCCATTATTAATATAGATTTTTCTTCGTGATAACCATCTTCATCATTGGTAAAGGATAATTTCTCGCTTGACTCATTATCGTTGTTATTATAGTCCCTATTNTTCATTTTCATCCCTCTCACTTTCAAGCATCATCATGGATTATCAAAAATAAGGCATTTTTAATCAAGACTTTAAGTATACATATGAGCAAATAAGAGTCTTAAGCACATTGAGTTTTCTTCCACAATTTGGCATAATAACTTACAATTGAAACATGATTGAAGTCATAATATTTGACACATTGGTCACGTTTGAATACATTACTGAAGGAGAACATAATATGGTAAGATCATTTGACACACATTTTTAATATATATCTTTCGACACAAGCTTATTCAAAATAGTCAAATTTACAAGGAATAACCCGGAACATGAGGAATAAAAGCTTGGCCCATCATACTTGAAACTTACGAGAACATCGTGGGATTCGATTCTAAGAGAGAAGTTTAGCCAAAATACCTCACTTGAGCTTTACTTAGGTTATTACAACGTCCAAATACTCCTAGCAATTTCAATTTATAGGAAGATGATAAAATCGAATCAAAATTAGAAGGATTCTCATGATATAAGTCTCTTGGGAATTTCATCAAACACCTATCATGCAAAATCGAACACAAGGCTTCTACAATGGTAATCCCTTTCTCCCTCAATAATTTCAACAAGAATCTACTCGAAATGGTTCAACAACCCCACATACTACCCCCTATTGGCACATGCATGACATATCTGCAACCCCACAACTTACTTTAATTCATAACAATTGCATGAAGGTTTTAGAACATGCTCTTACCCGGATAGTTGATGGCCTAGTGAGTGATTCCCTTGAATCTTCAAGATTGGGCAATAATTGATGAGCAAAGAGGGTTGGGGCTTCATTCTCTCTCTAAGACACTCCTCTCTCTCTAAAATAACCGCTTAAACCAGCCCGAATGATCCCCAAAGTCATTTTATAGTATGGAATTGGGTAATTTTTTTCCAAATTTAATCCTGCAAACTGGGTCTGCGGTCGCAGACCGGACCGCAAAAATGAATATGCGGTCCGCAAAGGGGACTGCCAAAATGGCCCCAAAACTGGGCTTGGCCAGGTCAAGTCTGCGGCTGTTATGCGGCCCGCAGAACAGTTATGCGGTTGTATAACGCGCCGCAAAATCTCCCTCCGGAATTCTCCTTGCTGGATATGCGACGGATGTGCGGCCCACGAAATAATTATGCGGTCACATAATTGACCGCAACATGTTCTTCAAAATTTGGGTTGGGCCCTGTTGAATTCTACGGCGGATCTGCGGTCCGCAAAGTGATTCTACAGCCGCATAGTAGACCGCAAAAATACCATATCTGACTACAGCCTTGCTCCCTGCAATGACAAATCACCTTCAAAAATTTTTTTCAATTCAACAACTTCAAATTCCAGAGAACTTTTGATGCAAAATTTTTTATAGCCCATTACAGGATATCTTGCTATTGAAAAGCATATCTTTTTCGTATATCAAATGACTTTTCTTCATCCCACATTGTTGTTCGAATATTATAATATATCTTTGGTGAAAACATGATATCGGGGTAACCTTGAAGATGATCAAGGAGGAAAATCTCCTTAGAATAATATTGAACGCATTGTGTACACCGGTATCCACATGGTCTGACCAGGTTGTGCATTCACAGCCATCTCGGTGGTGGCATTATGCTCCATTATTAATATAGATTTTTCTTCGTGATAACCATCTTCATCATTGGTAAAGGATAATTTCTCGCTTGACTCATTATCGTTGTTATTATAGTCCCTATTATCTTCTTTGATCTGTGCATCTGCGATACCCTTTGTGAATTATTCTTCCAAATGTGTTAAAACATGATTGTCTTGTTGGTCATTTTTCCTACACATGTAATCAAATAATAAATAGTCCACAACTATAAAATATAATTTATTTTGATCAGGATTTGAACCTACTGTTATTATTTGTATGTGGCATCAGATTATGCGATTGTTATTGGCTAATGGATGTATTATCATAATCCGTCCTTCTACTCGAGAAAGTCCCAACATTATACCCTTATACGTAACTTGTAAAGTCTTCAGTTGATAAATTAATAATGGTCCAATACCCACTATAAGAAATATAATATCAATAAAAGGATAAACAAAAGAAAAGTACTGACAATGAATAAGCCTTTACCTATCTGACTGTGATGTTTGCCAATTTATCGTCCCACCATAATTTTATTGTTCATGCATTCGCCAAAAGTTTTATTATGGCTGCTCATTTGACAGAGATATGTTCAGATCATGCCAGACTTTTTGATATGTTACAAAAGTTTGATATGCCGAAACTCAAAAGTAAGTTCTATAGAGCGGTGGTTAGACCGATCATATTGTATGGGGTTACGTGTTGGCCAGTCAAGAATTCACATTTCCAAAATATGAAAGTAGAAGAAATGAGGATGTTGAGATGGATGTGTGGGCACACTAGACTGGATAAGATTAGGAATGAAGAAATTAGGGAGAGGGTGTGCGTGGCTCCGTTGGACGACAAGATGCGGGAAGCGCGACTTAGATGTTTTGGACACATACAGAGGAGAAGCTTAGATGCCCCGGTTAGGAGGTGTTATCGGTTGGCTTTGGCAGGTACGAGAAGAGGTAAAGGGCGACCTAAGAAGTATTGAGCCTAGGTGATCAGATAGGACATGGCGCGGCTCCAGATTTCTGAGGACATGGCTCTTGATATGAAGGTGTGCAGGTCGAGCATTAGGGTTGTAGGTTAAGGGGTAGTCGAGCGGTTTTCCCTTTGTCCCGGTTTTCCTCTTTTGTACCGAGGAGTATGATAGTGTTTTGTCTAGCCCTGCTAGCGATTTATGTTGTGGTTCACACTTTTGCATAATATTTGTGTTACTGCTTTTTTATTTATTTGTTGTCTCTCACGTTGCTGATATTATTTTTCGGGTTTTATTGTCACAGATCTATTGTCTCTGAGCCGAGGGTCTCCCAGAAATAGCCTCTCTATCTCCTCTGGGGTAGGGGTAAGGTCTACCTACATTCTACTCTCCCCAGACTCCACTTGTGAGATTTTACTGGGTTGTTGTTGTTGTTGTTGTACTTGTACTTGTTATGATAAAACAATTCCAAAACACCCTCAGAGGGTTAAGTATTAGTCGGAGTAGGTGGAACTTCATTCCAACTCACATTTTCTGAGCTTACGTTCATCTTAAGAATCCTTATCACAATTAAATCTAATCCTTAAAAAATCTTAACATTTCTGTATACCTTATGGAGTAACTGAATATGGAAATCTTCCAATTACCTTAAAAATCATTGAATACCTATTAACACATAGGTGGACCCAGAATTTGAGTATGACGGGGTCACCCTTGTCATTAGAGTAAATTCCCCAAAACTTTATTAGACAATAAAAAGACACATATAAACCCTAAGATACACCAGTAAATAAGAAGCACAATCCACTATATAATATAAACTTGCTAAGCAAAAAATTAAAATAAAGAAAGAAGAGCTTACGATTTGAATATATATACAGCTATTTAACGGGGCCAAGAAAAATATTTAAGGGGTCCCCAAAGTATATACAGTTATACATAAAATATATATACAGGGTTTTTGCCGCGGTTAACAGGTTCAAGTGACCCCTCAAGGCCTAGTGTAGGTCCGTGTATGTTAACACCCATTCTTTTATAAAACAACTCAATTGAAAGTGTCAGCTTAACACTAGTAGCAGGAGAACTAGTATAGTGCATCGAGTTATTCTCGAGCACAATCTCACCGCCCCAGTATAAGGCAATCCTAATCCATCTTTCATCCATCATTGTTGGGATATTTAAAAAAAATATGAATTATAAAGGAAGATTATATATGTATTGCAACACTGAAATGTGAGTTCTTCATGTAAGATAGTCCGGTTTACATAGACGTGGGTTGCACGAAATGGTTTAAATAAAGTGTTTGGGCTCTTTTAAAATGTCACTTTTTGCACATTAAATAAATATTAAAAATACAAAATTCCATTTTTTGTTTGCCTCTTTCTCATTGCGTCACACATTCCATTACACATGATTATAGATTATACATACAAACAATTTCACAGATTGGACCACGCTGTGAAGATTTTCGCTCCACTCACCTGACACAGAAAAAGTTCTCACTCGAAAAGTTAAAAACGGATAAACAGGTTGACAAACTAACACCGTTAACTATAGGGGGAGTAGCAGTAACGGCCAAAATACTTGTCACTTAATAATTTAAAACTACTTTTTTTAATTGTTATTAACCTATATCCTTATTATCAAAAAATTAGTAATTCTTTTTAATATTGCTCATTTTTCAAAAAGTACCTCATTAGAATAAAGTATACTTTATATTTATTATTTTCTTAATGGCATAGAAAGAACTAAAATGATAGCTAAAATAGAATAAAGGAAGTACTTTAAGTTCTCTAAACCTTGGAGGAAAAGAATTGACGGCGTGTTATGTTTCTGGCATTTCCACTAGGTATCACTTAGCTTTCCCTCCCTTTTCTTTGTTGCGATGATCTTCTCTTCACTGCTTTCTTACTCTATGTTCCACGATAAAAATTGAAATAAAATGAGATTAATTAGTATTTCTTCGACCCAATTCATGTGTTATAGTATTTCTTCGGCCCAATTCATGTGTTATAGTATTTCTTTTCTTAGTCAATCTCCAAAAGAATATCATATTTTCTCCTTTCGAAATAATTTAACTTTAAAATTCTTACTTTACTCTTATAAAATAGTTAATAGCTACACAAATATTTACAATTTATCTTAGACCACAACATTTAAAATCTTTTTCCCCCCTTAAATTCAAGCAGCACATAAATTGAAACGGAGAGAGCAACTTGTCACGACCCAAGATTCATAGGTCGTGATGGCGCCGGACACCAATGTCAGGCAAGCCAAATCCTTAATCAATTGAATACATTCATGTTTTAACATTTTAGAAAATCGTTACCTTTTTCTTGCATTTCATAATCAAATAAATGAATGTTCGTAAATTAAATACGATAGCAACTAAAATCTTATTATTTAAAAACAGTGATCTAAAGATTTCACTTAAACAATTATCCCGATATATATCCCAGAACTCGGTGTCACAAGTACATGAGCTATTTCTAAGAATTTCACAAATGTCACAAAGCCTATCCGAAATACAACTGGACAAGGAAATTAAAAATGAAATAGATACAGTATGAAGGTGACTCTGTCAGCTGCGGATCGCCTCCAGAAGATGCAGCTCGCATGAGTCTCCGAAACCTCCACATTCGCTAGGTAAACACATGTGCAATAAAATACACAACAAGTGTAGTATGAGTGTAAAAACAACGTGTACCTAGTAAGTCGCCCGCCTAACCTCAAAGAGGTAGTGACGAGAGGTCAATTTAGATACTTACTAAAGGTCCATTTAAGATATATAAGAGTGACACTAAGCATGGTTTTTATCATAGGCAGTTTATAAAACAGGATTTAAACATCCTTCAATTTCGTTCACATTTAACACTTTATATCTTCGTCATATTCATAATCAATCAACAGAGTGATTTAATCAGATAATAATAAATCAACGGAAGGAACAACTTCTTCCAAAAAAAAAGTCTTTTTAATAACTTTAAGTCTTTGTCATTTCAATCGACAAATTTAACATTTCAGGCCAATAATCAGGTAAATCTCATAGAAACTACGCAGCAAATATCATGCGCAAGCAATACCGAGGGTCGAACGGCGCGGACCAACACTAATAAATTGTGCACTGCCGAGGGTTCGACCGGCTTGAACCATAGATTCATCTATTTTCCCCGCTCATGAATCGATCATGCGACGCGGTCAACATAAGAATAATAAGGCTAGCTTGCTCGCGAATCATAAATGCGACTCAGGTGCTCATATGTACACATATTCACATAATACATCCTCATTTTATCAAGAATCAGGTTTTCGCAGGAAGGTGGTGAAAATCCTTTTTAAAAGAACCATGTAATATAGGTTTTGAAATCTTGTTTTGAAACTCATTTGTCAAGTTAAATGATATTCTACGATACAACCTAGTCTAGGTACACATATATTCACAACGGAAATTTTTTTTCTTTTTAGAAGGTTAACAATATGAGATCTCGCTTTCTTTTAAACATTTAATTACGTTTACATTCATATTAGCAGTTCAATGATATAAGCAGGGTTACAGGTACACACATAAAGCATGCTAGTGGGTCCTAGGCTACCCGGACATGGCATAATAGTAGCTACGCACGGACTCCCGTCACCTCGTGCGTACGTAGCCCACGAAAATAGTAGCAAGTAGTAAATTAAGTCAACTAGGGGGATGATTCCCCCTCAAAAAGTTAGAAAGGAGACTTACCTCGCTCCGAAATTCCAACACCGGCTTCCAAGCCCTTCCAATCACTCCAACGGATGCATAACGCTCTGAAACTACCACATAAATGACGAAGAAATGAAAATATACTCTAATATTTGCAGCAATTCCAAATCATATACTTTCCCAACCCCGCTCGGTGAAATGACCAAAATGCCCTCGGGCCCACATGCCCGGAATCCGAAATTTCTCGAAGGTACGTTCTACCCATAGCCTTACTAATTCAAGTAT
>MDKJ01338579.1:0-55643 GCA_005239525.1 Nicotiana knightiana | reverse complement strand
ATATATATATATATATATATATATATATATATATATATATATATATATATATATATATCATTCACCGTTAATGTAATTGTTAAGGAGGAATAAGGGAGAATTGGTGGGATCGGGATGCACGCCGCATCAATATATGTACTTATGTGTTTCTTTCTGAATATGCAAGTTATTCGGTAGTTTTATATTTCACTTAGGGATTGGTTATAACTGGATACTGATAAGACCCTACTTCATTTGTACAAGACTTTGATAATTTATATTTCGGGTTCCGCTGAGCTTTGAGAATCGGGTTATTGACATTGAGTTATTGACTTGCCGTTGTTCCTTGAATTATTTTCCTGAAACTATTACTCTGGTGAATTATTTTTCCAATAATTATCATATTTTATTTCAATTAGTTTCTCAATTAAACATCTTAACCTGTTTGAGATTTGATCTTACTTAAAAAGGAATTTCTATAAATTTTAATTTAATAAATCTTATATTAAAGGCAATAGCTTATTTGATATTGCATTTTATTTGAAAAGGGTATCTTCTTCATTCAAATAATTTCAAAAAAATAACTTCCTCTTTCCTCCCTGATATCCTAATTGGTTTAGAAACTAAAAATTTATTTTATGTTATATAAATGAGGCTCCTTGGGCGTCTTAGTTGCATTGGTTGCGGACATTATATTCTGGGTAGTACGTGAATTTTGTTGTGCAAAGAGGAAATATGTGGGCACAAGGTTCCATGTATGCTAAGGGTTTGAAAATTGGGATTTATGATATGAAACACCGAGGATTGAGATGGTCGAGATTGTGTATTAGAAATGGTGTGATTGATTGAGTTAACATCGACTTCTTCATTTGAGTACATTTTTACTTGTCTGTGTTCCAGCCATGTTGGTGTTAATTTACTTGGTTATCTTTCGTTACCATCCGTGTTTTTCTTCTATTGTCTATATTGTTTGTAGTTTGATCTCTCCCTGTTATTGACATTACTTTGTTATCTTTATCTTGGTAGCTTATTATCATATCCCGTTCAATCTATTTGACCAGTAGATGTCTTGAATGTTCCTCGTCACTACTCCATCGAGGTTAGTCTTGATACTTACTGGACACCGCTGTGGTGTGCTCATACTACACTTCTGTACATTTTTGTACAGATCCAAGTATTTGATCATTAGTAGTTGTGCGGATCATTGCTGTGGAGACTCATGGTAAACCTGTTGCTGCGATCGCAGGTGTTGGAGTCACCTTCTATTGTACTTATTTCCATTGTTTCCCTTTGTTCTGGAACAATGATGTATTCATTTTGTACAATCACTCATAGAAAGGCTTATGATTTGTACTACCAGTTTTGGGATTATAAATTTTTTAGAGATTTCTATTTCGGACTTGTTCGAAGTTAGTAAATATTATCGTTATTTCTGTTAATGTTAAGCTTACCTAGAGACTAGGTGCCATCACAACTCCTTCAGAGGGATTTTGGGTCGTGACAAGGTTTTGGCCTGATATATTAAGAAGGTGTCTGGTGTATGATTATATGCAACTACAATTGTACAAAAACACAACCAAATTAAAGCAAGAAATGTAAAAAATAAATTATAAAAATAATACAAAAATATATAATTATATATTTATACCTTATAGAATGGTGTTATGTTGTCGGTTTGGTTAGATTTCAGTTTAACTTTTTTTGTTTAGTTTAATAACAACCAAACTAAGTATCTCTAATTTCTTTAATATAAAAGTGAAAAAATTAGGCTAAATACATACGGAGACACGTAAAGTTGACACGATTTTTTATTTAGACACCTGAACTTAAGGATGTTCCTATTGAGCACTTATACTATCGGAAAATTATTCCAATTGAGCACTTCTTTGACAATCAGCCAAACTTACAAAGTTTGTGCAATGAACTCGCTACTGACGTGGCGAATGACGAATAAAAAAGGGCATATATTATTTTGAGTAAAAAAAAAAGGAAAAACTATGTTAAATCTATTTAATAAACAAAATAAATCAGTGGTCTTGGTGTCCTCCACTATTTTCATGTGTGTTCTTGTTCCAAGCACGATTTCAATCCAATATTTTAAGAGAAACTCCTCCAAATTTGTAATAATTTCAGCTAAAAATTCCCCACGACGACCCGAAGACAACCCCAATAATAATTTCCCAAACTTTTGTCAAATCAAGTAACCCATTTTAAACCTTCAAGCTTTTTAAAGACCCCGTTAATGATGGCTTTCATTTAGTCTCAGTTCTCTACAACAAGATTTCAACAATTTCTTGCTTGAACCCGGGAATCTCAAATCCCTCCAAAAGCTTCTCCTCTTCCACATGATTCCCACTCGCCCAGATGATATCATTAAACCGGACGGAATAATCCACGGAATAGAACACATCTTGATACCCAAATCAGTGCAACAGAATTTCAACAATTTCAGCCTTCTTCATTTCAGTTTTAATCAATGGTGGAGAGAAAGAAGGGGGTGCAGCTGCTTCTCTCTGGCCAACGATGACCTGAGCAAGATGAAGAGGCGGCTGGGTTGGAGTTCTTGCGGCTATGATATTGGAGATGGGTCGCTAGCCGCCGACGATGAAGTCTAGCGGCAACGTGGTGGCCGAAAATCTCTTAGAGCAGCCTGGTTTGTTGTGGCGGCGGCTAGAGATGAGGAGATATGGTGCAACTGGTTTCTTAGGGTTGAAGAAGAAGAGGAGGGGCTCATTGGTTTTTTGGAGAGGATGAGGCCGTCGGTTTCTCTCGCCGAATTCCGGCAGTGAAGAGACAACTGGCAGATCTGTTTTGTTTTTGAGAAAGAAGAAGAAGGAAATAAAAAATAAAAAAAATAAAAAAAAATATTTTTAGGGTCTTCACGTGCCTATATCGGGTGAAACTCACTTTAAGTGCCAACTCAGCAAGAAGTGCTTAATTGGAATAAGTTTCGGGTAGTATAAGTGCTCAATAGGAACACCCTTGAGTTTATGTGTCTAAATGAAAAATCGTGCCAACTTTAAGTATCTCCGTATGTATTCAACCAAATAAGTATTTAGGAGTTCTTATTTTTCTTGAACAGAGCAAAGGCAAATTTCCAATTCCTTCTTGATATTCTAAAAGAAGAATTCACCCAAATAGCCGTCTACCTAACCGCTTAAACTAAAAATAGTTGGTGAAGATATAATATATGTATAATTTATATATTATATATGTGTAATTATTTATAATCAATATGTAATCGATGTACATGACAAAAAAAAAAGGAAACAGTAAATTTGACTAACTATTTGCGTAAAAATTCCATTTTAAAAATAGGTTAGCAGGTTGAAAAACTAACATGTTAATAATGGTTAGTCGCGTACCTTAATCAAATCAGCACTTAATACTCTTCCAACAATATTATACAATTTATTACAACCCCAAAGGAAATTACTACTCTATTGGAACTTTACCAACATAATTTTCTATGGGGCACCGCAAGTCAAAAGAAAAAAAAAACTACACACCTTATTAAATGGGACTATTTAATGCCTAAAACTTCCGGGGGATTGGAATCTATTACAAGCAACGTAAAATTTAGTCAACTTTTTATGTAAAAATAAAATTTGAACAAAATATCCTAAAAAATCCGAAGAAGTTCCATCATAATATATTGGAGTTCAAATTTTTTACATATGAGATTCCGGCATAATTTGCTGAAATTGTATAATGTGCTGGAGTTCCAACTTAATATGTTGGAAGTTTATATATAAGAACTCCATAATCCAGCATATTATTACCTATCACTCTTCTCCCCTATTGCCTTTGGCATATATGGAAGGCACTGAATAAAATTATTTTTGAATCTAACCAGATATAAATCACATAATCTGTAATGCATCAGGATACTATTATATAGATTATCACGTTAAAAATGTACCAACTGTATGTTAAATGGAATCCTTTCAAATAAGGAACTTACTAACTTATCGTTGATGGCGTGTCATCTGGACATCCATCTAATAACGGATTGGGGGTGTCTTCCGAGATTCTCTCTTTTAAAAGATGTGAATGAGAAATAGAGGGAAAATGAAATAATTGAGTTTCATTTGAGATTTCCTTCTTGATGAAGGGACATTGTTCTATATTGGAAGAAGAAGAGGTTTTTAATGGGTATATAATCAATTGCTCTTCTTCTAGCTCTTAAATAGTTGAGAAGAAGGCAAGGCTCGCGCCGTCGTCACTCGCTCGACTTTGGCTTCTAAATATCCGTTTTAATAACAGAATATTAATATTAAATTCATTAATATTAATATTAAATCCAATTCCGTTATTAGTTTTCCGTTTTTCAGTTTTGTAACTGAAAATTAACCACCCTCTTCAATTCTCCCAGTTTATTGTTGAGTAAATAGTCATTTATGTTATGACATTTATGCTATGGCCGTTTTGCATAAACAACCATTCTGAAGAGTTGCACCTCTTCAGATTTCAGCCCAACATTGGCTGTAAATACAAGTCCATTCTCTCAGATTTTCCATACGAATATCTGAGTTCTCCTCATTTTTTCTGAATATTTTTAACTTCAAAGAAAGCAACAGTAAGTGTTATTTGCTACCGAACTTTGTGTTCGTTGAAACACTGGTGTTTGAAGTACCACTACACCAGTGTGTAATTCGTTCTATCCTGGGAGGAAATAATCCATAACCTTGGGTACTAGGAGGGAATTAAATTTCTTAAGGAAACACTGTGAATTCAGTGGGCTCGAATTAACTTTTGTTTCGTTTACATTTCTGTTTGTGTATTATTTAATTTTCTCCAGAATTATTTTACAAATACAGTATTCTAACAAGCTTAAGGATATTTAACCTTATTTTCTGTATTTGTGTTATACTCACGGTTTCTGGAGAGTAAAACCTTTGTGGTTTTCTACTCTATTTGAGATTAAAATCTACGTGATTTTAACGTTTGTTTGTGTCATTCTTTTACAGAAATGACGAATGACAACGGGAACCAAACTATTCCTATGATGACTGCCAATGTATCGACTAGCCGAACAACACCGACAGAAAAACCCAAAAAAATTTTCGGGATTGATTTCAAGCACTGGCAGCAAAAGATGTTCTTCTACTTGAATACTTTAAGTCTGCAGAAGTTCATCAAGGAAGATGTTCCTGAGCTGCTCGACGAAACTCCAGAGACTGAACATTTTCTCGTAATTGAGGCATGAAAACATTCTGATTTCCTGTGCAAGAATTATATTCTTAGCGGGCTGGAGAACGATATGTATAACGTCTACAGTGACGTGGAGACGTCAAAAGAACTGTGGATTGCGCTTGAAAGGAAATAAAAAACAGAGGATGTCAGGTTGAAGAAGTTCGTAGCCGCAAAGTTTTTGGACTACAAAATGGTAGATAGTAAGTCTGTTATTACCCAAGTCCAGAAATTGCAAGTGATTATTCACGATCTCCTTGCTGAAGGTATGAGTCGAACTACTTCTAATGTTGAAAGTAGTAATTTTAGTAGTTTTACTAACAAAATTTTCATTGAAGGTCTTGTCATCAATGAAGCATTCCAAGTAGCAATGATAATTGAGAAGTTGCCTCTTTTGTGGAAGGACTTCAAAAACTACTTGAAACACAAACACAAAGAGATTTTGCTTGAAGATCTCATTGTTCAGTTGACCCAAAGAGACGCTTTCTATGGGAAATGCTGCAACGTCCAAGATTGAAGGATGTGGGAAGATATTTCTGAAAATGACTTCCGGCAAAGTGGTGACTTTGAACAACGTCCTTTATGTTCCCGAGATTAGGAAGAATTTAGTCTCTGCTGAACTTCTTGTTAAGAATGGTTTTAAATGTGTTTTTGTATCTGATAAGGTTGTAATAAGTAAGAACAAAATGTTTGTAGGAAAATGTTACCCCACTAAGGGCCTTTTCAAGCTGAATGTAATGGTTGTTGAGAATAATAATACAATTTCAGCTTCGTCTTACTTACTTGAGTCAAATGAATTATGGCATATACGTTTGGGTCATGTCTGTAGGCATATAAATTTTATTAAAATTAAATTCATAAAATAATTTGGAATATATTTTAAATTCAAGATATATTAGTCCAAATAAAAACTACATGCTAATATAATTGAATTAATTATATAAGTCTAATATATATGGATTAAATAAATAATGACTTAATCCATTGGGCTAGCCAAATTAATTGGGCTAAAGAGATGAGCCACTTCATTAGGCCCAATATGCCATCTTCCTAGAGGCCCAATTTGATGTCACGTGTCAAATGACGTGGCACACCTAGCCAAATAGAAGAGTTAATTGGATCATTCCATGTTTCAAAATGATAAGGCACGTCAAGTCACATTAAAATGCCAATGAAACTGACATGTTCTGGCCAATCAAATGCGGCCATGTTACACTTCAATTTGATTGGTCGGAAAGAGTTTGTTCTTATCACAACTCTTCCTCCCACAACTATAAATAGGGGTCTTCATAACTCAGAAAAGACACCAGAAATTATAACAAGAAGCAAGAGAGAGCTCGTGGATCAAACACCGCAAATTTCTCTACAAGTTTCAGGCTTCAAGCAACCAAGTTCAAGTTCAAGTTCAAGAACGAAGAACAAATCAAGTTCAAACTCAAGAACGAAGAACAATTCAAGTATTCAAGATCGAGAACGAAGTCAAATCAAATACAAGGCATTCAAGATCAAGGCTACTTGTTCGTGATAAAATTCGTGGCAACAATCAAAGTGTTCGCGATGGATAAATCAAATTAAAATTCAAGATCAAGCTTAAAGGCCCTTGAATTTATATTGGAAAGTAGAATCAGAGGATCCATAGAGATTGTAATGCTCAAATATTTGAAATCAAATACTACGATTGTTGCGATATTTTTTGGTCTTGATTTTATTTTCTTGACACAAATTTATTGTCTACAAATTCTAGCACGCCCAGTGGGACAATCTCTACCTCTCATCTCAACTTTTCAATCACCAAATTTTAAGAACAACGAAATGGCTTCAAAGAAAATCAACTCCATTTTAACTTCCACCAAGGCTGCCAATTCCAGGTTCTATGCTGATGTGGAAAACATACTCGAAGTTACCTTTGGAAGCTTTGGACCAGTTACGAGGAGCAAAGCAAGCTCGTTAGGACAACAAGCACCCCAAGTGCCATCCGTATCTACTCCTATTTTTGGATCTTCATCCTCAAAAGGATAAAGATCTTCCACAAATGCACCCGAAGGAGGAAGCAATGTTGCTGAAAAGATAAAGAAAACTCTTGCTCTGCTTGACCTCTATGGATCCAAGCACTCTGCTGTGAAGGAAGATGATGGATCTTCAACTGACGGATCCTTCCCACTTACACGACATAGCGTGAATCAATCAAGGATTAATCTGTGTGAAAATCCATGCTACTCTCCATCGTCCATGACAAACATGCAAGCCATAGTGACAAACACTTCATCTGTGGAGGAGCAGTTGGCAAACTTGACGGAAGAAATCACTGGCTTGACCAAGTACATGAAAAATCAAGATGCTAGAATCGACAAGATAACATATAGGGTGGGAATCTTGATGGAATAAGAATCCACCCATGCACCTGGAAAACTCCCAGAAGTTCAAGAGATTCATCCTCAGCCACGACAAGTTGCATTCACTAAGGAAATTCTAGTCTCTTCGGAAGGAATGATTCCAATCAGTAAACTAAAGGAGTTTATTGAAGGGACTATAAAAAACAAATATGAAGTTGCTTCCAAGTCATCCTTTACCTACGCAAAGCGCTACACTTCAAGGATCGATATGTTGAAGATGCCTGCTGGCTATCAACCTCCAAAATTTTAACAGTTTGATGGCAAAGGCAATCTAAAGCAACATATGGCGCACTTTGTTGAGACATGCAACAATGCTGGGACTTATGGAGATTATCTCATCAAGTAGTTTGTCCGCTCATTAAAAGGAAATACTTTTGATTGGTACACGGACCTCGAGGCTGGATCTGTTGATAGCTGGGATACACTAGAGCAAGAACTCCTCAATCACGTTTATAGCACGAGACGTATTGTGAGTATGCTAGAACTCACAAGTACTCGTCAATGGAAGAGTGAACCAGTTATTGACTTTATCAATTGTTGGAGGAATGCAAGCCTTAGCTGTAAAGACAGGCTTAGTGAAGCTTCTGGCATAGAGATGTGCATCCAAGGTATGCATTGGGTATTGCGCTACATCTTGCAAGGAATCAAGACTAGCACATTTGAAGAACTTGCAACTCATGCCCACGACATGGAATTGAGCATGGCCTCTGCTGGAAATGAAAGGCTGCCCATCTATGAACCTCGCAAAGGGAACGACAAGCAAGAAGTCAGAAAATGGGGAAAGTTTGTACCAAGATCTAAAAATAAAGAAGCTATGAATGTCAACACATCACCTGTGAAGTTCACGATGAAGGTGAGCAAGAAGCAGAGTATGAAATCCACTTCGTTTCAAGATAAGACAAGTGGAAAGTTGACTCTAAAATAAATGCAAGAGAAACAGTAACCATTTTTGGAATCTGATGTGCCAACTATTTTTGAAGAACTCCTTGAGTTAAATCTCATTGAGCTTCCGGAGAATCGACCAAATGAAGCTGGGAAAATTGATGACCCAAATTACTGCAAATATCATCGACTTGTGAGCCACCCTCTGGAGAAGTGCTTTGTCTTCAAGGACAAAGTTATAGACTTGGCTCATGAAAAGAAGATCGTACTTGAAGATGATAAAGCAAGCGCAAACCAAGTCTCTATCATATTCGGCTCATTCAGTCCAGACGAATTATGTAGTTTTGATGAAAGTAAAGATGAAGAATTACTGGAAAACTACAAAGTTGAAGACGGTCAACCTGAGGACGATGAAGGTTGGACGTTGGTGACTCATCGTAGGTGCCACAAAAGGATCCCACGAAAAGGATCAATGGAACAACCAACAAGGAAAATAATGGTGAAAAGGCCTAGGAGATGGAATCCAGTCAAGCATGAAAATAAAGCAAAAATGGAGGTGCATTTCCCTCAAAAGCCACGACATCCAGTGGCCTTCGAGGAGTTTTTATAAAGTTGGTTTCGTACGAAGATTTCCCATGGGATTATTGACACCTCTTGTTTCCATACTGACGAAGGGAAATAAAAGAGTTATGACCTACCATTGGCACCATCTTCGAAAAAGCTTATCGAGTCCACTCCTCAAGAAGTTAATGCTTGTGAGGAAAAATTCACGTTAAAAAATGACGATCTTCTGCTAGGTGACACTCCTCATAACCACCCATTGTACCTGGTTGGCTATATGCGTGATGAAAGGGTAAATCAAATTTTCATTAATGGAGGATCCTCGGTGAACATTTTGCCAATTCGCATTATGAAAGAACTTGGTATTCCCATGTGTCGCACCCTCCTTTTTCTTGTGAGATCGGGGTTTCGACATTTGACAACTCCTTTTTGAGATGGGCATTAAAAAAGAAGAGTCGCCACCTAACAATTTTTAAGGTGCGTTAGGGCACCTATAGCAAAAAACTCATAAAACTAGTTTGCATCACTAGAGATCGGGTAAGGGCTCAAAATTACCTTGAGGGGAAGGTGTTAGGCACCCCCCGAGGTCCACAAAGGTGGGTCCCGACCGAACTTAATTAAGCGAATTAGTCATTAAAGGAAAATAAGGCAATTCAGACAATCATTATTTTAAAGCAGGAAATTAAAGGGGTCCTAAGTTTCTTAGCCTATAGGATCATTTCCGTGAAATACTTGGTAACTTTCCCCAAGTTGGGGTGCTACACATAGTATTAGCGCACAGGTCATCATCTTCTTTACTACCCAATTACTATCTTTCAATTATTACCTAAGCGTTCTAATAGCTTCTAACTCGTACCTTATGCGTGCTCTACCCGTCCCTTATCTATGGTCCTGGAGGTGTTTAGGACCTCTATTTAAGGTGGTTCTAGACTGACCTATGTTTCTTAAAATGAGAAAAACTAAGCGACAAACAAACATGCAGATAAGATTGTCATACAAGGAGCAAATAGGGGCTCATGTTAACCTCCATAAGTAAACAACAAATGCACGCAATTCCCACAGACAACTTTTATTAGTTTAAGACCCTATGGGCAGGATACCCAGATGAGCATAAAAAGAATATAAGACTGCAATTTATTAAAACAAGTGTTGGGAACTACTGGCTTGCCTACTGATTTTGGTTAAAACTCTTAATCTGGGCAGACTTCAAGCAATACTACTCAGTTCTTTTTTTAGCCCCAAAATTCTCAATAATCCTGCAGGCTTGCCTTAGTGATAACCAGAACAGAATCCTATAGGCATGGTATCTAAACTGCAGAATTAGTTAACTCATATAGGCATGATTTCTAGGCGTTAGAAATTGATTTCACCCTATAGGCATGATATCTATTAGTTTAAATCCTATAGACATGATTTATAGGTTTAGAAACTGATTTTTTTATCTCCTATAGACATGGTATCTAAATTGAATCCGGTTTTTTTTATCTCCTATAGGCATGATATCTAAGTCGTATGTGGGCAGAATTTTAAGCAACTTGCCAGAAAGGTTATTATTCAAACAGATTGAATCCTATAGACATGGTCACTAATGCATGTTTGTTATAAAATATGCACGAATCCTATAGACAGGATTTCTAATGCAAGGGGTCTATAAACAGGACTTCTAGTTATGCGAGTTTTAAAAGTACAGAACTAAACAATAAAGGAATTCCTATAGGCAGGATCTCTAAACATGTAATAGCAATCACACAACTTGATCAACATAATTAAACCTATAGGCAGGATTTCTACCCAAATTTAACAAAAATAGAAGGAAATCCCCCCTGCTTCCACTAATCAACCCCAAACCTGTTATTAAAGAAATTATTACAACCCCAGAATGAATAAATTGCATAATAGAATCCATTACACTATAGGGAGCCTTCATAGGCCCAATATAAACCTGGGAACAAAACCTTCCAACAGAATAGCTTTGGAGCACAGCATAGGGATTCATAGCACAATAGAACCAGGTTTCCAGTGTGTCAAAGTTCCCAAGGGCCTCAGGGGACCCAGGGCAATTCTCACACTAGACTCACATTCAGAAGATAGTTCAAGAGATTGGAAAACCAATCCCAGTGTGTCAGAGTTCAAAGGAGTCTCAAGTGGACCCTAGGCAGTGCTCACACTAGATTGGTTGGGAACCTAAATGACTAGGAGTAGGGTTTCTAAAAAATCAGTACATAAAAGGGACAAGGGGCAGGTTTTAAAACAGTTGGAATTTCAGAAGAAACAGGATTCAGAACATAGAGTTGCAGGAAGAACTGCACCAAGAGGACAAATAGAATTCATGCTCAAACACATAACTCAAATAATACTAGTGAAGTTAAATATTTAGACTAGTACTTATCACAGAAACAATTAGGCAAAACAATTGAGTTGACCAGATACATGAAATAAACAGACAGGGCAGGGAAGTTAAGCAACAAATTGATTGATTACATGCTCATAGTGTACCAAGTTCAGAATAGGTATAGAATTAACAAACAGTGCATGAAACAAATTGAACCTTAGACTAACCTATGAGAGGATTCACATTATTCGAAATAACTTAGCCCTACGTTAATAGTGTTACTAAGTGAGATCATATAATCATACGAAAGACATAATTGATACAAGCTAGTCAAGAAAAGTGTAAAGAATGAAATTGCAAAGGTTAGTGCATACCAGTTAGGGGAGAAAGTAAACAGGAAGATGAAAGCAATTGGAATCCAAGAGTCTAGCCTTGGCTTTCAGCCGACTAAACAACGCAACAAATTAGAGTGATAGAAAGAACTCAAGTGTGTGAGTGTAAGAGTGAGCTTAGTCTCAACGTGTCTTAAAATCAGAACAATGAAAGGTTTGCATAGCACATAGTAGAGTAAAACCAAATAAGTCAGGAGAATCAATTGCACATAAATAAGGCATGCAACATCAATTAATCAATCAATTAGGGCTAACGGGAATAAATTGACAGTAAGAGTAACTTAAATTAAGGGGCCTATTTCACGGAGTAAATCAGTAGATAAGATTGAAGCTAAATAAGGTAAGTAGTAAATCCAGAAATCAATTATAGGTCAGTCAAAACAATCAGAACCCAGAAATCAAGCCAGCAATAGGAATTAAAGAAAGTTGTACCAATTACGAGCCGCATATAAGGAAAGAATAGGTAAAAATTTGTCAAGGATATATCATTTTTAAAAGGAAAGCACAATTTTTGAATCCTAATTAAGAAAGTAAATACGTTAATAACCTAATTGACATAACCATAGTAAAAATTATAAATTACAGTCAAATATTGAAAAACCTTAAGGTGTAAAGACATAGAAATGAAACTCAAGTAAAAGAAATCGGTCAAACAGTAAAGAAGAAAACCAGAGTTGAACATTTAAACGTTTTAAACATTTTTGCAGAAATCTCTTGAAAAATCGAAACCCTAGCTTTTAGGGAAAATGAAATTGGTCGGTAATAGTAGTAAAAACGGAAGAATCTTAAAGGCAAAATACTAAACAAACTCAAAACATTTCAGATCTAAAGAGATCTGAACTGATTTCGCCAGAAATAGTTAGGTCTGTACAAAGTAAAGAGAGGTAGAAAAAATCGAGTTTTTAACCTGAGATTTGAAGCCATGAAAACACATAAAATGATAATACTCACAGACATGGGGGTGAATACGGATAAATTAATCGAGAACATGAGGGGTTTGAGCCAAATCTGGCTCAAGCTTCTTGAGATTCCATCAAGTAATATGAAAATCGGACAACCAATAGTGATAGGAGGCCGGATAAGGCCTAAAATCAAAGAAGAAACCCATGAATCAAAGGGGTTTTAGTGACGGCGGGATAGGGTTAGGAGGAGGGTGAGAGAGAGAAGATAGGAGGAGAGGGAATTGAAGAGTGGCGGATTTGTGTAAATGAGGGTAGGGTTTAGGTCATTTGTTAATTAAAAATGGAAGGTTGGTTATGGGCCGTTGATCTTTTGAGATCAGCAGCCAGGATTAGATGTAGGCTGAGGTGGTTACGCACAGGTAGGGTAATTGGGTTTGGATTATGGGTATTGGGTTAGGTTAGCTATTGGGTTGGGTCCGAAAATCAATTTAAGAGAGGCTATTTGTTAAATGCCCAATTAATATGATAAAATAATTTATAGAAATAGCTAATAAATGATAAAAAAAATACTATTTGTGTATGAAAATGATTTAATATAATTACTTAATATTATAAAAATATAAAAGGTCATTTTCGTGTAAAATCAAGTAATTATGCGCACATGGGCTATTATTGCAAAGTTATTACAATTATAACCTACAGATGTAAATATAATTATGCATAATAATTAAAGCTTAATATAAATATAGGTGATAAAATTGAGTAATAAAATTATTATAAAATCATTTGTGATGCAATATGTAATTATTTCGACAATAAAATAATAGAATAAATTAATTAAAAATTCATTTAAAATACAGAAAATTATGGAAAAATACTAATTGATGCTCATTCATTATTTTGAAAATACTATAGGGAAAAATTGGGTATCAACAGCTGCCCCTGTTTACCCGGGAAGGATGAAAGAGTTGTCGAATAAAGATATGATGGCCAATTTTGACCGAATAGAGCGATTTGAGAGATATAGGAAACACTCTTGTTTTCGAGCTACCTACATATCTCTGGTTTTATAGGAATCAGATCGTGTGTAGTTCTGATTCATCGGCGAAATAAACCGATGAAGTGGTCACAAGGACGGATACAAGGTTTCGAATAGGTGAAACGGTTATGGTGAGGGGTCAGGTTTGGAGTAGTATAAAGGAATTGGAGCATGATTGCTCCTGTTGGGATAACAGTTACTCACCGGGTTACCCGTAAATCAAAAGACGGTGCAAACATATACGCATAACTTTGCACAAATTTAAACATGATGCAAATTCCCTATAGACCATGAGAATTGTCCTTTGGACGAATGAGGATGGCGTCCTTAGACCATGACGTCCCGGGCCATGAAACGTATAATAAAGGAATTTGCAGGCCATGAAATAATGTTCTTGGGCCATGAAAATGGTGCCTCCAAACTATGATACCTTTGAATAATGATGTGCAAGTTTGAGAGATCCTTAGACCATCTCATAGTGCCTTTAGACTATGACGCCTTCGGATAAGTTGGCTATATTTCAGCCCATAAGGTGCAAAGACATGATGCTAGAAGCAACAAGACAAGGCTTAGTCTTGTATGAAGTTCAGGGTGGAGTTTAGCCCGAGGGAAGAGAATAATGCAATAGAGACAGTGCTTAGTCCCATGCAAAGGGAAGGCCGCAGTTAGCCTTATGAAAATAGGGAGGCAGGGCTTAGCCTCATGCAAGTTTTGGGGATAGTGCTTAGTCCCATGCAAGGAGAAGGCAATGCTTAGCCTTATGCAGATAGAGAGGCAAGACTTAGCCTCATGCGGGTGTGGAGACAAAGCTTAATCTCATGCAAAATTTGGGACAGTTATTAGTCCCATGCAAAGAGAAGGAAAGGCTTAACCTAATGTAAATAGAGAGGTAGGGCTTAGCCTCGTGCAAGATTCAGGACTGTGCTTAGTCCCATGCAAATAGAAGTCAGTGCTTAGACTTATGCAAGTGAAGAGGCAGGGCTTAGCCTCATGCAAGGTTCGAGACAGTGCTTAGTCCCATGCAAGGAGAAGGCAATGCTTAGACTTATGCTAATGGGAGGTAGGGCTTAGCCTCATGCAGGATCGAGACAAAGTTTAGTCTCATGCAAATGGGAGAGGCAGGGCATAGCATCATGCAAGATTGAGACATAGCTTAGTATTATGCAAAGAGAAGGCAATTCTTAGCCTTATGCAAGTGAAGAGGCAGGGCTTAGCCTCATTCAAGGTTCGGGAAAGTGCTTAGTCCCATGCAAGGGGAAAGCAATGCTTAGCCTTATGCAAGTGAGAGGCAGGGCTTAGCCTCATGCAAGGTTGGGAACAGTGCTTAGTCTCATGAAAGGAGAAGGATAAGAGCGGAGTGTTCTTAGTCGACAATGTGTTTCGTGCATAGTGATTGTGTTGTTGCAATGGTATTTGTCATGATGATAAAATCGTGCATCCAAAGAAAAATTTATGAGTTTTGCGGGGGAAGGTTGGTTCGTGCCTTTGCTTGCTCAATTTTCTTCGATCTTTCTGAAGATCCCGTTCAAGCTATTAGGGTAGCCTTTGGCTAAAACAAAGTTTCTTTTCCAAAAGCATGCGTGCATAATTTTCAAAACACATAATAGTATATAATTTAGAAATTAGTTATATGAACCAGTAACTGTGACATAATCATAGACATTGCGAATTCTTCTGCCGTAGAATTTTGAGGGTCCTTCTCAAAATTCTACCCCAGTTAACTAGATGACCTTTCTGGTTGCTCCATATGCTGCGGCTGGCTGAACTTGTTTCGGAAATTTTAGGGTCCTTCTCAAAATTCTGTCCCAATTTCTGATTGTGGGGGAAATGAAACATTTTATTGAATTGTGGCTGCCTACGTATCCCCTCTTAAACGGGAATCAGGTCGAGCGTAGTTCGATTTACATCGTATGAAGAAGCATAAAATGGTTTACACTTAGTATCTTTTGACTACATCTGAATTGATAGGCTTTGTCCAGATTTCTCCGTCCATCTCTGAGATTATGAGTGCTCCTCCTGTCAGTACTTTTTGAACCATGTAAGGACCTTGCCAGTTGGGATAAAATTTCCCTTTAGCCTCATCTTGATGTGCAAAGATCCGTTTCAGTACCAGCTGCCCTAGTGTGAACTGTCTTGGTCTGACCTTTTTATTGAAAGCCCTGGACATTCTATTCTGATAGAGCTGGTCGTGACACACTGCATTCATCCTCTTTCCATCTATGAGGGCTAGTTTCTCATAGCGGCTCATTATCCATTCTGCTTCGCTGAGTTCGGCTTCTTGTATGATCCTCAAAGAAGGAATTTCCACTTCGGCGGGAATGATAGCTTCAGTACCATAAACTAGCAGATAGGGAGTTGCCCAGATTGATGTGCAGGCTGTGGTACGGTATCCCAGTAAGGCAAATTGTAGCTTCTTGTGCCATTGTTTGTGATTCTTTACCATTTTCCTTAGTATTTTCTTGATGTTTTTGTTGGCAACTTTTAAGACTCCATTCATTTGAGGCCTGTATGCTGTAGAATTCTTGTGTTTGATTTTGAAAGTTTCACACGTGGCCTTCATTAGGTCACTGTTGAGATTCGAGGCATTGTCGGTGATGATGGACTCTGGAGCTCCAAATTACTAAACGATTTGGTCGCGGACAAAATCCACAACGACCTTCTTTGTCACAACTTTGTAAGATGCAGATTCAACCCATTTAGTGAAGTAGTCGATGGCCACCAGAATGAATCGGTGCGCGTTTGAGGTGGTGGGCTCGATCGGACCAATAACGTCCATCCCCAAGCAGCAAAGGGCCAAGGTGAGCTCGTTGCATTAAGCTCGTTTGGCGGAAATTTTATCATGTCTGCATGTAGCTAACATTGGTAGAATTTTGAACATACCGGATCCAAAAGTAACCGGCCCTGAGTATCTTCTTGGCCAAGACAAAGCCGTTCATATGGGGACCGCAGGTTCCGACATGTATCTCCTTGAGAAATTTAGAATCCTCTTTTGCGTCAACACACCTTAACAGTCCCAGATCAGGAGTTCTCCTGTATAGGGTTCCTCCGCTTTGGAAGAAGTGATTGGACAATCTCCAAAGGGTGTGTTTTCGAGTATGGTTGACATGCTCTGGGTATTCTCCTTTTGTCAAATATTCTTTGATGTCATGGAACCAGGGATTTCCGTCTGTTTCTTCTTCAACATGAGCACAATATGCCAGCTGATTACGGATCCTTACTAGAATGGGATTGATGAAGTTCTTGTCTGGATGTTGTATCATTGATGACAAAGTATCCAATGCGTCAGCAAACTCGTTCTGAATCTCAGGGACATGACGAAACTCTATTTTTGTGAACCTCTTCTTCATTACTTGCACATGATGCAGGTATGGCAATATCTTGGAATTTTTGGTAGCCCATTCTCCTTGTACTTGTTGCACCAGCAGATCTAAATCACCGATCACTAGCAGTTCCTGAATGTTCATATCAACAGCCATGTTGAGCCCTAATATGAAAGCTTCATATTCCACCATGTTGTTGGTGCATGGGAATCTGAGTTTTTGCAGACACCAGATAATGTTGACCAGTTTCTGATACCAAGACGGCTCCAATGCCGACTCCTTTGAAGTTTGTCGCCCCGTCGAAGAACATTCTCCAACCATCGTAGGCTTCGACAATGTCTTCTCCTACGAATGATACCTCTTCATCAGGAAAATATGTTTTCAGGGTTTCGTATTCTCCTCCCACATGATTTTTAGCAAGATGGTCTACCAATGCTTGTCCCTTGACTGCTTTCTAAATTACATAGATGATGTCGAACTCACTCAATAAGATTTTCCATTTGACCAGCTTCCCAGTGAGCATAGGCTTTTGAAAGATGTATTTCAAGGGATCCATCCTCGATATTAGGTACGTCGTATAAGCACAGAAGTAATATCTTAGTTTCTGAGCTATCCAGGTTAATGCGCAGCAAGTGCGTTCCAGCAAAGAGTATCGTGCTTCATAAGGAGTGAACTTCTTACTCAAGTAATAGATGGCCTGTTCCTTTCTCCCTGTCTCGTCATGCTGTCCCAAAACGCAACCGAAAGCTCCATCTAAAACTGTAAGGTAGAGTAGCAGTGGTCTACCCGGATCCGGTGGGAAGTATTCCTTGATTTTGTCAAAAGCCTTTTAACAATCCTCGGTCCAACTGGTCGCAGCGTCCTTCTTCAGCATTTTGGAAATCGACTCACATATTACTGTGGATTGTGCTATGAAGCGACTGATGTAGTTGAGGCATCCTAGGAAACTCATGACATCTTTCTTGATTTTTGGTGGTGGTAATTCATGGATGGCTTTGGCCTTTGATGGGTCCAATTCTATTCATCGGCAACTGACGATGAATCCCAACAACTTTCTGGCAGGAACCTTGAATGCACACTTTGCAAGGTTTAGCTTCAGTTGTATTTCCGCAATCGGTCAAAGAAGTTCCTCAAGTCTACTATGTGATCTGTGTCCTTCTTGGATTTAATGATGACATCATCCACATATACCTCTATCTCTTATGTATCATGTCATGAAAAATAGTTGTCATGGCTCTCATGTAGGTGGCCCCAACATTCTTTAGATCAAATGTCATCATTTTGTAGCTGTACACTTCCCATGGTGTAATAAAGGTTGTTTTTTGGCGTCTTCTTCATCCATCCAGATCTGATGGTAAACTGCGAAGAAATCTACAAAGGACTGGAGTTCATGTTTGGAACAATTGTCGATCAGAATATGTATATTCGGCAGTGGGAAATCATCCTTTGGGCTGGCTCTATTGAGATCCCGATAATCAACACAAACTCTGACTTTCCCATCCTTCTTCGGAATAGGCACAATGTTGGCTAAACAGGTTGGATATTCAACTACCCTGAGGACATTAGCTTTGATCTGCTTAGTAACTTCCTCCTTGATTTTCAGGCTCATGTCCGGCTTGAATTTCCTGAGTTTCTACTTTACGAGCGTACACATTGGGTTTGTGGGCAACTTGTGGGCCACAATGGATGTGCTTAACCGGGTCATATCATCGTATGACCATGAAAATATGTCCTTGTATTCTTTCAGGAACCAAGTGTATCCTTCTTCCTCTGATGGTGACAAGTGGATGCTTATGTGGGTTTCCTTGACGGTTTCAGAATCTCCCAAGTTGACTATCTCAGTTTCGTCCAGGTTGGACTTGGGCTTGTTCTCAAAATCCTCTACCTCTCTGATAATCTCTTCAGGTATTACATCTTCCTCTTCTAAATCACTGTCCTTTTGTTACGTTGTCTCATTACATGTCACCGTTGTCGGTTCATCAAGATAGGAAATAGTAATCTATAGGGATAAAAACATGAGAGAAAAGCAGTAATAATAAAACATCGACCTATTTAAAGTGTTAAATAAAAATGATTTTCAATAGCTCAAATAACATTTTGGAATCATTGAAAGTATTATTTAAAACAAAATTGCAAAAGTGGAAATCATTTTCAGAAAAGTAAACAATGTTATTCAGCCTTGCTACCCCGGGACTCATCTGGCCCTTGATGGTCTAACCGTCCAGTTTTTGAGGAATGCTCCTCTCTATAGCTTGGATGGTGGGGCCTTCCTCCTTCTTCTCCTCGACGATCACACAACAGTCCATATCATCATCTTCCAAGAACAAAATCCTCAATGCTACCAATGCTTCTTCTTCCTCTAACCCACATATAACATCGACATGATGGAAAGTCTGACTTAAGTGCGGTACGGGCTATTCAAAGGGGTACTATGGACCACGCCACGACAGTGATCAATCATTGTATTCCTGCCAAGTGTATTGATACCCTAGACCAAAGGTGGTATCATGGTGCTTCAGTTGTACTGGTTCGGAGATACCTTGAAGATTTTTACCAAGCCCCTTATCAGGTTCATACCCTTACCATGCCAATATGCTCTCTCTCTTGCTATTCCAACACTTATCTTTCTCGATTTCATTAACACGCTCGATGGGTGGTAAGTTTCTCCACCTAACCTCATTTTGTTTTCAACCAGGGGACAGTCTGACTGGTGTAAATAGGGTTACTCCTATCTCCATGGATGATTACTTCTTGATGATTCCACTCAAATTTCACGGCCTGGTGAAAAGTAGATGCTTTAGCTCCAGCGGCATGTATCCACAGCCGTCCCAACAGCAGATTATAGGAGGCTGATATGTCCAGCACATGAAACTCAACATCAAACCAGGTGGGACCCATCTACAGGCAGAGATTAGTTTCTCCAATTGTAGCCCTTTGAGACCCGTCGAACACTTTCACATTCATAGTCCCTGCTCGTATCTCGTGTAAACCCTTGCCCAACCTCTTCAGAGTTGTCAACGGGCAAATATTGAGGCTAGATCTTCCATCTATCAAAACTCTGGCGATAAACTTATCTTCGCATTGAACCGTGATGTGCAGTGCCTATTGTGACTTAACCCTTCAGGCGGCAGCTCGTCTTCATGGAAAGTGATATTGTGGCTTTCTATAACTTGCCCTACCATATTGGCCAATTCTCCGCTAGTGGTGTTGTTGGGCACATATGCTTCGTTCAATACCTTCATCAGAGCATTCCTGTGTGCCTCAGAATTTTTCAGCAACGACATGATGGATATTTGGGCGGGGGTCTTGTTCAGATGATCGATGATAGAGTACTCCCTAGCCTGTACCTTCCTCCAGAGGTCATCTGGGCCAGTCTCAATAACAGGCAGTTTACTGGAAGCTTGCTTAGTGGCTTCTCCCAAATGTTTAGGTATATAAACTCTTCCTATTCTAGTCATTCCTTGTGAAACACCGGATTCTTCCATCTTAGACCTTCCTTTTCTTCTAGCCTTGGCTACATAATCCCAAGGTACAACATTGGAACTGAAGGGCGGTGTGGTTGCCACCGTCACAGTGAAAGGTGTGGCAACCTCCACCTTAAATGGAGCGGGTATTGCTGCAGGTGGGGTCACTTCTACCTCAAAGGGAGCTGATGCGGCTACCTTAAATTCAACTGGCGGCTTTACATGTACCACAATGGGATTGAGCGTGACTACAAGCTTCTTAGGATCATCACCTTCCCGAATAAGCCCGATTGACCCCTCGGGATCCCACTCTTCATCAGTTTCTATTACATTAACCCCTTCGCCCCTATGATCTGGGAGAGGATTATTGCGGAAATTAGGTGCAGTTTCCTTTGCCTGTATAACCTTATTATCGATCAGTGTTTCGATCTTGTCTTTCAAGGTGTAGCACTCCTCAACAGTATGTCGCTTCATACCGGAATGGTACACACAGGTCTTGTTTGGATTGAACCATTGAGATGAATTCTCCATTGCCACAATGGGAATAAAAGTGACATAACCAACAACTTTCAATCTTTCATATAACTAGTCGATGGGTTCAGCAATGGCGGTGTACTGTCTGGGTGGTTTGCGGTCAAAATTAGGCTTGGGTTTTTGGTAGTTCGGATGGTTTAGAGGAGACTGATAATATGATGGTTGGGAATTATAGGTATGGTAGGCGGTAGCAGGTGGGGAATATCTGGGAGGTGATGGTTGGTATGTGGGTGGAGGTGTTTGGTATAGAAATAGAGTTTTCGGGCCTTGGGCAACCATTACTGTTCCTACTTCTTTCTTTTTTGATATGCCACCTGATTGTAGTTCTTTATTCGTAGCCTTCAGTGCCTCGAAATTTGTCATCGTTCCACTTTTAATACCTTTCTCGATCCTTTCTCCGAGCTTGATGATATCAGAGAACTTGTGATTCTCTATTACCATTAACCTTTCATAATATTGCGGATCCTGAGCCCTGACAATGAACTTGTTCATATGTTCCTCATCTAATGCCGGCCTGACCTTTGCTTCTTCTGGCCTCCACCGAGTAGCATACTCACGGAAAGCCGCAGTTGGTTTCTTCTTGAGGTTCTGGATATAGAAAACATCAGGTGCATTCTCCGTGTTAAATATGAATCTGTCCATGAAATCTGACGCCATGCTCACCCAATTAGCCCATTTCTTAAGATTCTGGCTTATGTACTAGGACAGGGCATCTCCAGTGAGGCTTCTCATGAATAACTTCATACGAATCCTTTCTTCCTTTCCAACCCCTACGAGCTTGTCACAGTAAGTTCTCAAGTGAACCCTTGGGTCACCCGTTCCATCAAATATTTCAAACTTGGGAGGTTTGTAACCCTCCCGCAGTTCCACATCTGGCTGAATGCACAAATCCTTGTTATTCAGACCTTCGATTCCTTTGCCTCCTTCAACACCCTGAACTCGGCTTGTGAGTTTCTCGATCTTCTCTGTCATGTTCGTAATGAGCAGGTCCTTCTCGGTGAATTTTTGTGTATATGAGATTGGTTTAGTGAAGTGGGGTAAGGTTTCCATGTATATGGGGTTGTTTTGGTGAAGCCCAGGAATTTGGGTATATTAGTGATCATTGTTGAATTTCGGGGATCAGGGATAGGTTGTGGGGGTATTTTGAGGAGTGTGGTAAGCTGTTTGCGGATATTGAGTCAGGGGATGCTGATATTGAGGAGGTGTAGTTATGGGTAAAAGATTTTGAGGAGGGGTTGTATATTGGTGGGGTGCGGAGGGATTCTACGGGCGCTGGTTGGGTATATTCTGAGGAGGTGCCGGGTTTTGGGTATTTGGATGGTTAATATCTGGGACGTTTAGTGTGAGGGAGAGATTTTCCAAGTTACGGACCTGCTCAAGCTCATCTTGTAGTTCAAGTATTTTCTTTTCAAGCTGCAAAACCAAGTCATTTGGTGTCGGAGTACTCCGACCATCAGAAGTTTTCACATTCTCAGCATGTGCGGTGTTGTCGCCACTTATATTATCCATCTTAGCTTTCCCTTTACCTTTGGATGCACTTGGAGGAGGAGGAGGTGGAGGGCCTCTGGATCTGGTGTGATATGTTGATGATGCCAGTATGCGTGAACCAACTTTGGGGAATGGGAATAATAAAAAAGGAAAGAAAAGCAAAAGGTAACCAAGTCAGTAAGGGTTATAAAAAGAGTATTTTCCATATTTAAACACATAGTGTGGGAATGTAAATTTGCGTCCTAATTTGGGGAGCCTCGTTGTGCCCCAGGTAGGCCTAGTGACAAATTGATTTGGAGAACTTCAGTGCCAATAATTGCCTCATTTCATTAATGTAAAATAGATGAATCTAAAACGACACTACATAAGATAAGTCACTAATGACATTTGACCTTATTACATTTGAAAAGAAAAATCGAATAAATCTAATCTACTTGGTTCCAGAAGGACCTTCTCCAGGTCTAGATCCCTTGACTTCATCGATCAGGTTCCCCAGGTCGCGCATGTCCAACAGCAGGTATGCCCTTGTTAGATGTCCTCCCTCGATACCTTCAACATTCTGGCAATCTATGACTCTTTTCCTCATCTTCCCTTCCAATTCCATCAGACCCTGCTCTAGATATTCTAACCTTTCATTCGATCTGGTAGTCGTTTCCTTCCATCCATTAACTAATTCCATATCAGTCTTATGTTGCTCCAGATGCTCAGCCTTGTACTCGCGAACCCTTTTGCGCAGTCTGTTATACTTCACCTGTGCTTCGACAGCTTTATCTATGACTTTGTTTCCTCGACCGAACCCTGGCTCGACTATTCCTACTATGCAGTCTTCCAACCATGATGGGTAAAAGTATACGTGCCCTGCGATAGTGTCCCTTTCCACAATAATCTTTAGGTGCCACATATGCCGAGCTTCACATTTGTATGGGAGGTTGTCATCCTGAAAATCTGCCTTATAATGACTCATTTTAACGATCCACGGTATGACTTGCTTCCTGCCTGCTTGTCTCATAACCCTGATGGGAACATAAGGGTATATGACCCACTTGGAACGTCCCTAGACCTAATGATGAAATCACTGGTAGGGAACCATTCGAACATCCATTGAACCTGATCCTCAATCAAATTGTTAAAAAACTGCACCCATTCTGTAGCACTCTCTGGTTGAGCAAACCTGTCTGGGATATAGGTCATTCTCTTAGGGTGATGGAAAGCTATATGATCATTCCACGGCCTTCGCAGAAACTCTTGACGGTATTGACCTCTCTGGAGATGCTCTAACAACCAAACCTGTAGCAGCAGATTACAACCCTCGAGGTGTTTGAATCCCTTTTGGCAGCGGTCCAAGGCCCGATATATGTCTGCTATGATCATAGGGACAATGGTATATGTTTTCCTATCGATCCCCTCCATTAGGGTTTTTATTACTATGGCCAGTATGGTATGAATTATATCCCTTTTCATCGGAAATACTATCATACCCATGAAACAAACAATGAACACAAAAATACTGCGGTGAATACAACCCAAGGAAGTGATAGAGAACTCATCATGGTAGATACGATAGGATTTGCTATGACCATATCTTTCATAGATATTATCAAAGGGTATGTAGGATTTCTTCAGGCACTCCAAATCGTCGTTCTTTTTCAGACCCGTCATTTTCAGAAACCTCCTAGCGGTATGGTTTTCTGGCACCAATAAACTGGGATTGTCCCAAGGTAGTCCATCGAATCCCCCTATTTCTTCAAAAAGAGGGGTCATTTCTATGTTTCCAGAGTGAAACATGAATCTTTCAATATCCCAGAACATTGTGGCGGCTTCAATCAACACATTATTCGGTTGGATGTCCAATAAAGAAGGCATATTTCCAAGGACCTTTTTCACATGCTTTTTGTCACTTGATGAAAGATCTTCCCACCAATCTAGCAACAACGGTGGTATGTTACGGACCATGCCGATCCTGGGGACTTGGTGCCTCATTTTATGCAAAACAAATAAGGTTAGACCATTTCCCCTCCAGATTCGACTATTTATACATCAGTGATTAGCATACTAACACTTATTTCTCCAAATTAATGCACAGATCGTGGTTGCGTCCGTTGGGATTATGGAAACCCCAGTGGACTTTTGGACAAGGCTTTTCTTAAAGGGTTATTATATGGACAACATATTAACCCTAGCTAGCTTTGACCATGATGCATGTACAGTTAATCAAAGTAAGGTTTCTATAAAGGTCTAGACCGGTACCCTCAAGTGGCAGCTTGAGGGGGAAAGGCACGGAACCGTCGACTGCACCGCTGATCGACTAGTTTTACCGCAAATAAGCCTTTTCGAATTCAAAGGGGTGATATATGGGAAGATTGCAAACACTCATCAAGGATTGCTAAGGTATTGATTACGCACGAGTGGAATATGATGTTGAGCATGATTTATGCAACAATAAATAGCACGTTGTCACGTATTTGCACGTTTTAAAAAAAATGATAAATGCAGTATTTAAAAATTGAAAAGGCGTTTAAGAAAGAAAACAAAGAGAAAAATCAGTTTCCGTAGTAAAGAGTAATAAAACAAGAAAGAGAAATCGTAAATAACTGAAGATAGGAAAATAAATACACATAAAGTGGGAAGGGGAAAGGGAAGGGGTATGCAAGTATTAACGGAATAATAAAGACATGTTTAAAGACTAATTCACAAAAAAGGGGTGATATATAGGAAGATTGAAAACACTCATCAAGGATTGCTAAGGTATTGATTACGCACGAGTGGAATATGATGTTGAGCATGATTTATGCAACAATAAATAACACGTTGTCACGTATTTGCACGTTTTAAAAAAATGATAAATGCAGTATTTAAAAATTGAAAAGGCGTTTAAGAAAGAAAACAAAGAGAAAAATCAGTTTCCGTAGTAAAGAGTAATAAAACAAGAAAGAGAAATCGTAAATAGCTGAAGATAGGAAAATAAATACACATAAAATGGGAAGGGGTATGCAAGAATTAACGGAATAATAAAGACATGTTTAAAGACTAATTCACAAAAAGCAAGTTCGTTATGGTAAGAGCCTAGAAATATCCGCAACAGAGTCGCCATGCTGTCGCACCCCCCATTTTCTTGCGAGATCGGGGTTTCGACATTTGACAATTCCTTTTTGAGATGGGTATTAAAAAAGAAGAGTCGCCACCTAACAATTTTTAAGGTGCATTAGGACACCTAAAGCAAACAACTCATAAAACTAGTTTGCATCACCAAAGATCGGGTAAGGACTCAAAATTACCTTGAGGGGAAGGTGTTAGGCGCCCCTCGAGGTCCACAAAGGTGGGTCCCGACCGAACTTAATTAAGCGAATTAGTCATCAAAGGAAAATAAGGAAATTCAGACAACCATTATTTTAAAGCAGGAAATTAAAGGGATCCTAAGTTTCTTAGCCTATAGGATCATTTCCGTGCAATACTTGGTAACTTTCCCCAAGTTGGGGCAGTACACATAGTATTAGCGCACATGTCATCATCTCCTTTACTACCCAATTACTATCTTTCATTTATTACCTAAGCGTTCTAATAGCTTCTAACTCGTACCTTATGCGTGCTCTACCCGTCCCTTATCTATGGTCCTGGAGGTGTTTAGGACCTCTATTTAAGGTGGTTCCAGACTGACCTATGTTGCTTAAAATGAGAAAATCTAAGAAACAAACAAAGATGTAGGTAGGACTGTCACAGAAGGAGCAAATAGGGTCTCATGTTAACCTCCACAAGTAAACAACAAATGCACGTAATTCCCACAGACAACTTTTATTAGTTTACGACCCTATAGGCAGGACACCTAGATGAGCATAAACAGAATATAAGACAACAGTTTATTAAAACGCGTGTTGGGACCTACTGGCTTGCCTACTGATTTTGGTTAAACCTCTTAATCTGGGCAGATTTCAAGCAATACTAAATCTCAGTTCTTTTTTAGCCAAAAATTCTCAATAATCCTGCAGGCTTGCCTAAGTGATAACCAGAACAGAATCCCATAGGCATGGTATCTAAACTGCAGAATTATTAACTCCTATAGGCATGATTTCTAGGCGTTAGAAACTGATTTCACCCTATAGGAATGATATCTATTAGTTTAAATCCTATAGACATGATTTCTAGGTTTTGAAACTGATTTTTTATCTCCTATAGACATGGTATCTAAATTGAATCCGGTTTTTTTATCTCCTATAGGCATGATATCTAAGTCTTATGTGGGCAGAATTTTAAGCAATTTTCCAGGAAGGTTATTATTCAAACAGATAGAATCCTATAGACATGGTCACTAATGCATGTATGTTATAAAATATGCACGGATCCTATATACATGATTTCTAATGCAAGGGGTCTATAAACAGTACTTCTAGTTATGCGGGTTTTAAAAGTACAGAACTAAACAATCAAGAAATTCCTATAGGCAGGATATCTAAACAAGTAATAGTAATCACACAACTTGATCAACATAATTAATCCTATAGGTAGGATTTCTACCCAAATTTAACAAAAATAGAAGGAACTCACCCATGCTTTCACTAATCAACCCCAAATCTGTTATTACAGAAATGATCACATCCCCATAATGAATAAATTGCAAAATAGAATCCATTACACTATAGGGAGCCTTCATAGGCCCAATATAAACCTAGGAACCAAACCTTCCAACAGAACAACTTTGGAGCACAGCATAGGGATTCATAGCACATTAGAACCAGGTTTCCAGTGTGTCAAAGTTTCCAAGGGCCTCAGGGCAATGCTCACACCAGACTCACATTACGAAGATAGTTCAAAAGATTGGAAAACCAATCCCTACTGTGTCAGAGTTCAAAGGAGTCTCAAGTAGACCCTAGGCAGTGCTCACACTAGAGTGGTTGGGAACCTAAATGACTAGGAGTAGGGTTTTTAAAAAAATCAGTACATAAAAGGGATAAGGGGCAGATTTTAAAATAGTTGGGATTTCAGATCAAAATAGGATTCAAAACATAGAGTTGCAGGCATAAAAACATCACGAGGACAAACATAATTCATGCTCAAACACATAACTCAAATTGAAGTCTAGTGAAGTTAAATATTTAGACTAGTACTTATCACATAAGCAATTAGGCAAAACAGTTGAGTTGGCCAGATACATGAAATAAACAGACATGGCAAGGAAGTTAAGCAACAAATTGACTGATTACATGCTCATAGTGTGCCAAGTTCAGAATAGGTATAGAATTAACAAACAGTGCAGGGAATAAATTGAACCTTAGACTAACCTATGAGAGGATTCACATTATTCGAAATAACTTAACCCTAAGTTAACAGTGTTACTAAGTGAGATCATATAATCATGCGAAAAATAGAATTGATACAAGCTAGTCAAGCAAAGTGTAAAGAATGAAATTGCAAAGGTTAGGCATAACAGTTAGGGGAGAAAGTAAACAGGAAGATTAAAGCAATTGGAATCTAAGAGTCTAGCCTTGTCTTTCAGCCGGCTAGACAAAATAGCAAATCAGAGTGATGGAAAGAACTCAAGTGTGTGAGTGTAAGAGTGCACTTACTATCGGTGTGTATTAAAATCAGAACAATGAAAGGTTTATATAGCACATATTAGAGTAAAACCAAATAAAGCAGGAGAATCAATTGAACAAAAATAAGGCATGTAACATCAATTAATCAATTAATATGGACTAACGGGAATAAATTGACAGTAAGAGTAGCTTAAATTAAGGGGCATATTTCACGGAGTAAATCAGTAGACAAGATTGAGGCTAAATAAGGTAAGTAGTAAATTCAGAAATCAATTATAGGTCAGTCAAAACAATCAAAACCCAGAAATCAAGCCAGCAACAGGAATTAAGGGAAGTATTACCAATTACGAACCGCATATAAGGAAATAATAGGTTAAAATCTATCAAGGATATATCGGTTTTAAAGGGAAAGCACAATTTTCGAACCCTAATTAAGCAAGTAGATAAGTTAATCAACTAATTGACAGAGCCACAGTAAATATTATAACCAACAGTCAAATAATGAAAAACCTTAAGGTGTAAAGACATAGAGATGAAACTCAAGTAAAAGAAATCGGTCAAACAGTAAAGAAGAATACTAGAGTTGAACATTTAAACGTTTTAAACATTTTTGCAGAAACCGCTTGAAAAATCGAAACCCTAGCTTTTAGGAAAAATTAAATTGGTCGATAATAGTAGTAAAAACGGAAGAATCTTAAAGGGAAAATACTAAACAAACTGAAAACATTTCAGATCTAAAGGGATCTGAACTGATTTAGCCAAAAATTGTTAGGTTTGTACAAAGTAAACAGAGGTACAAAAAATTGAGTTTTGAACCAGAGATTTGAAGACATGAAAACACAAAAAATGATAAAACTCACAGACATGAGGATGAATACGATAGATTATTGAGAACATGAGGGGCTTGAGCCAAATCTAGCTCAAGCTTCTTGAGATTCTGTCAAGTAATATGAAAATCGGACAACCAGTAGTGATAGAACGCTGGATAAGGCCTAGAATCGAAAAAGAAACCCATGAATCAAAGGGGTTTTAGTGACGTCGGGCTAGGTTAGGAGGATGGTAAGATAGAGAAGAGAGGAGGAGAGGGAATTGAAGGGCCGCGCATTTGTGTAAATGAGGGTATGGTTTAGGTCGTTGGTTAATTAAAAATGGAAGGTTGATTCTGGGCCGTTGATCTTGATCTTTTGAGATCAACGGCCAGGATTAGATGTAGGCTGGGCGGGTTACGGACGGGTAGGGTAATTGGGTTAGGTTAGCTATTGGGATAGGTCCGAAAATCAATTTAAGAGAGGCTATTTGTTAAATACCCAATTAATTTGATAAAATAATTTATAGAAATAGCTAATAAATGGTAAAAAAATGCTATTTGTGTATGAAAATGATTTAAAATAATTACTTAATATTATAAAAGTATAAAATTTCATTTTCTTGTAAAATCAAGTAATTATGCACACATGGGCTATTATTGTAAAGTTATTGCAATTATAACCTACAGATGTAAATATAACTATGCATAAAATAATTAAATCTTAATATAAATATAGGTGATAAAATTGAGCAATAAAATTATTTGTGATGCAATATGTAATTATTCGAACAATATAATAATAGAATAAATTAATTAAAAATCCTTTTAAAAATACAGAATATTATGAAAAAATACTAATTGATGCTCATGCATTATTTTGAAAATATATATGCATTTTGAAAATAATATAAGAAAATATTGGGTATCAACACCATGAACGAACTCTTAGAAAGTTGAGTGATGATCCAAGGATTCAACCAAGGGGGGAAAGATCCATAGGCGCGATCAGGCTGGGAATCACTATTGAAGATATGCAATCAAGTGCATGGCTGCATGTGATTGATGCGAAAACTTCATACAACGTTTTTCTTGGAAGGCTTTGGATACATGAGAATAAAGTAGTTCCATCTACCTACCATCAATGTTTAAAATACTACAAGGGTGAAGTCGAGAAGAAGATAGTTGCTGATGATGAGCCATTCACCGAGGCAGAGTCACACTTCGCCGATGCAAAGTTCTACTTGAAGAACCACATTGTGAAGGAGCTAAAAGTTGATGATGGCATGAAAAGCAGGAATGACGAGCCCATAACCAAAAGAGCTAAGGTGACTATTGGTAAATCCAAAGCCATTACTGAGGAGGTACAACCCTACGTGAATAAATCTCATAGAGGGGATATTGCATTTTATGGTAAGAAAGTAAGTCTTAAGCTCCAATATGTCCCTAAAAGGAATAAAGACGAGGGCGAATCATCTAATCTCCAAAACCAACATGCTAAAGGATTTAACTCTTCCAGTAAAATGAATTGAGGCAGTAAAGTTGTCCTCGAAGCCACTTGCAGGGTTTGTAGCCCAAAATTGTTTGCAGAATGTGGCACTCCATACAAAGCGAACAGATGAAAGTTTTGATCCTAACGCTTACAAGCTATTTGCGAAAGCTGGATACAATCCCGATGAGCCGTTAAAGTTAGGGAAGCTCCCATCAGAAGCTGCAAAGAGGCAACCACGTGAAGGTTTGGGATACAAGCAACCATCACCAGTGTGCATATTAATAATGAGGGTGAGTAGCAATTATTTCACTGTAAAAGACGAATCTGCCGCTTCTAACGGGCCTTCCGTCTTTGACAGACTTGGAAAATCAACTGTGAGAACTTCCATATTTGATAGACTGGGTCCATTAAAGAAGGGGAATAAGTTCCACAGAAATTATAGAAATACAAGAACACCCGTTTCACCCAAAATTCAGAAGATCTCTAAAAATTTCCAAAGTTTGGTTCCTTCTAGAATGAGGCGACAAACAAAAGTCATGGTTTCTTGTGATGAAGTACTGAAAGTGAAGCCATACAATGTGGTCCACACTAAAGAGAAGAAAGTGTGGGTTCTTCGTATCATGTCACTGTACAAGGCAAGAACGGTGTTCCATCTTCAATGGAGGATAATGCAGAATTGGAGGATGTTTCAACATGTTATCACATATCCTTCAATGATGGGGACCCTCGAGAAGACGAATATGCAAAAGAAGTTAACCTTGGCACTGATGAAGAACCAAGAACCACCTACCTAAGTGCTTTATTAGAAGTTGATGAAGAAAGCACTTATATTGAGTTACTCAAGGATTATAGGGATGTCTTTGCTTGGAGCTACCAAGAAATGCCTCGCTTGGACCCTAAAGTGGTAGTCCATCACCTTGCGGTCAATAAAGGCGTTCGTCTGGTTAAGCAAGCTCAAAGGAGCTTTAGGCCAGACTTGGTTCCCCTGATTGAAATCGAAGTTAACAAACTCATTGAAGCTGGATTTATTCAGGAAGTTAAATACCCAACATGGGTTTCAAGTATTGTCCCTGTAAGGAAGAAGAATGGCCAGATTCGAGTATGTGTTGACCTTAGGTATCTCAACAATGCGTGTCCCAAAGATGAATTCCCGTTTCCCATTCCAGAGCTGATGATCGATGCTACTACTGGTTATGAGGCAATGTCTTTCATGGACGGTTCGTCGGGCTATAATTAAATTCGCATGGCACCAAAAGATGAAGAGCTTACTGCATTCCGTACCCCAAAGGGTATTTATTGCTACAAGGTAATGCCTTTTGGCTTGAAGAACGCTGGTGCTACTTACCAAAGGGCTATGTAGAATATTTTCGACGATCTTCTCCACAAGAATGTCGAATGCTATGTTGACGACTTGCTGGTAAAATCAAGAGAGAAAGGCGACCACCTGAATGACTTGAGAATGGTATTTGAGTTGCTCCGGAGGTACCAACTTAGGATGAATCCATTGAAATGTGCCTTTGGAGTGACTTATGGAAAGTTTCTTGGTTTCATTGTCTGACATCGAGGGATCGAAATTGATCAAGCCAAAGTGGATGCCATTTTGAAAATGCATGAGCCTCGGGATATTCATGAATTGAAAAGTCTGCAAGGAAAGCTAGCATACCTTAGAAGATTCATCTCGAACCTAGCTGGAAGGTGCCAACCATTTAGTCGCCTCATGAAGAAAGACGTTCCTTTCAAGTGGGACCAAGCTTATAGCAATGCCTTTGAAAGTATCAAAACCTACTTGATGAGGTCTCCAGTTTTAGCAGCTCCTATACCTGGAAAGCCATTCATACTATACATTGCGGCGCAAGAAAGGTCTGTTGGAGCGTTGTTGGCCCAAGAAAATAGTGAGAGGAAAGGAAAATCCCTTTACTACTTGAGCAGGATGATGACACCAAACGAGCTGAATTATTCGTTGTTGATACCTAATTTTTCCCTATAATATTTTTTAAATGCAAAATTATGCATTAGCATCAATTGATATTTTTCCATAATTTCTACATATTTTAAATTAATTTATCGCAGTATTTTATTTATATAAACAGTTACAAATTGCATCACAAATGAATTTATAAAATTTCATGATTTAATTTTGCTATTTATAGTCATATTAAGTTCAAACTATTTCATAAATGGCCAGATTTACACGTTTTGGTTACAATTGCAATAACTTTGCAATTATAGCCCGTGTATACATTATTGTGTTATTTTTACCAGAAAATGGCTCGTTGTATTTTTTGAATATTGAATAATAATTTGTAAAGCATTTCCATACATGATTTTTTTAATATAATTTGTTAATTATTTTATAAATTAGTTTTTATTCAATTACTTGGGTATTTAATAAATAGCCCCTTTGTTTTCAGACCTAACCCCTTTCAATCTAGCCCAAAACCCCTTTTTTTAAAAATTAGCCCAAATCCCTTTGGCCCAAATACACACCTGCCCGACCCAAATTTCCCATTTAATTGTGGCCGTTAATCATTTTGATCAACGGTCCACAAACCCCCTTCCATAATTAAACCTAACTTACCCTCACCCTCTTATTCTCTCCCTCTCACCTGCCGTCGTCATCTCCCTCGTCTATCAAATTCTCTCGACCTAACCCTAATTCTAAACATCGTCACCGGCGTAAACCTCTACCTTATAATGCTCCCATGTCTTCTCCGACCAACCCCGACCCTCTACACGCCATGGCTCTTTGATTTCTTGGATCCTTGAGAAGATATCAAGGAACCCAATGGGTTCTGGTTGAAACTTGCCTGTCTCAGACCATTTCCTATTTGTGAGTAAGAACTTCTCCTTATTTTTGTTACGAATCTATAGGTTCTTGGCCTATTCTCTCATCTCTAATGTTTTTTCTGAAAAATCTAGTTCATTGATAACAATTCTTCTCAGATCTTCATAGATGATTTGGGTATTATTAAGTGTTCTCCCTCAAAAATCTTTTGTTTAATTGATTATTCTGACTTTTCCCTAAATTAGGGTTCATCCCAAATTATTTTTCAAAGGCCCTTCTGACTTCTAAGTGTTTAATCAATTATTCTTTCATCTTCTTGACTAAGTTTTGCAAGAGTATTCAAATCCTAGTTGATTCTATATGATATAATGATTTTTCCAATCTTTGCTTCGATTTTGGGTCAATCTGTGTTACCAATTGTATTAATTTACTGGGTCTCTTGGACTTGAACATTTTCTTGTCAAATCCAGTATTTTGTGGGTTTTCCCCTAATTAATCTCTGTTAGGGTTCAAACCTATTTTTCGGGCTAATTTCTTTTTTTTTTTGAGGTCTTACTTAGTCTAATCTCTACTTATGAAAGTTGAGTATTTCTTGCCGGAAATCAGTGTTCTTTTGAAAGTTTTGTTGATTGCTTTACTCTGTTAAAGATTCGTAAGCATAGATTTATTTGTTTCCTTGTTTATGACCTTAATTGGTCATCTCTGCATTATTTGATTGCCCGTATAATTTTGAATTCTTATTGATTCCTTTATTTGGTATGATTTGGATTCTTGCCTTAATTAAACCCATGTTATTACCGTTTGATCAATTACCCCTAATTAAGGGGGTCTATTTCGAACCCCTTTATGTGGTTTGATTCTGTGATCCTGTGATTTCCCTAATTGACTGATTTCTGGTTCCTTTTACCTTATTTTGTTCTACTCCTAAATTGCTATATATACACTCTTGTTTTACCTCTCAACACACGAACAATTTAGTTCAGAATACACATACACTAAATTCTCTCTTCCTTCTCTGCTACTTGTGCTAACTGTTGGTCTAGCCGGCTAAAATCCAAGGCTAGACAGTGGAACTCTACTTGCTTTACATTCTGCACTTTGCTTCCTTAACTGGTATGTCCTTAGTTCAATTCTAAAACTCACTCTATGTGCTCCATGTATGTTAATCCATGTCTCCTTGTGCACTAACTTAATGGCTTATGTATTAAATTGTCTTCCTGTTTACTGCTTTATTCAACATGTTTAAATTCTGTCCTCTCTTGTTCAAGTATGTAATCAGCATGTCTAGGTCTTACTTGTTTTGTTTGATACTTGGCCAACATGTTTATCTAGTCCCTGTTTACTCCCCTTAACTAGTATGCTCATGACTCCTAATGTATTTGATTGATCCTAATTGGTATGACTAATGCATCCTTGTCTTCAACATGACTATTTCCATCCTCCGTCTCTATGTCTTAATTGCCTATTACCATAACTGACTTGTTAAGTCTCTGAATTAGTAAACTCCTAGTTGTTCTGTGCATTTGTTGTCCCATATTCTCCCCTTGTACCCTGTTCATGTGTTTCTAATGTGATCTCTCTATGTTCCCAACCCCCTGACCCCTGTTTGTAAAGTTGTTTGTTAAATGGTTGTGAATCTGGCATTCTATGATTGTGTGGTTTCTTGTTGAATCTTTGTTCTCCTCAGAATTGATTTCAAAACTATTTTCCACCCTTAGTATTTTCTTAAAACTGTTTCAATTCCTGAAAACATTTTCATAACCAAAAGTTTTATCTCTACACTGTTTTACTAAGCTCTTTCAAACTATGTCAAGCACTCTCACTTCTACTCTTAGATTATTAAGTTCTGCCCCTCCAGTGTGTGTACTGCCTAGGAATCCATGAAATTCCTCCGAACTCTGGCACACTGGGGCTGGCCTTTCCACACTGCACATAACAAGTTCTCTATTTAAGAAAGGGTCTTGGTGTGAGCATTGCCCAGGATCCCTGAGGTCCTTAGGGAAATTTGACACACCAGGACACCTTGTAGGCTATGAGACTCCGGGCATATAAGATTGTTTTGAAGGCCTGGCATTCCCAGGTTTACTTTGGGCCTAATTCAGGCTCCCTATAGTATAGTTTATATTTACTTATGTAATTCATTCTCTTCTGGTCTGTAATAATCACCTTTGTAAACAAATATTGGGGAAATTACTAAATGGGAGGTATTCGTATATGGATTTTTGTAGGGAGGCTAGGTAGAAATCATGCTTTAGGTTTTTTATTGTGTTTACTTGCATTAGAAATTCTGCCTTTAGGTCTATGTTATGTTCACTTGCATTAGAAATCATGTTTTAGGCTCATATTATGTTATTTGCATTAGCAATCATGCTTTAGGTTTATATCATGTTGTGATGACCCAAAAGGTCATCCCGTATAATTTTAGCTAAATCTGTATTCCGAGGCCGTGAAAGCCTCTTTTTATTCCACCTCGATGTGCGTGCGAAGCCCGAGCGCATAGCCGGGAAGCCGTTATGTGCAAGATTGATAAAATGATGATTTTATAATAATTATTTGAATAAAGTTGACTTTGGTCAACATTTTTGGTAAACAGACCCGGACCCGTGATTTGATGGTCCAGGAGGGTTCGTAGAAAAATATGGGACTTGGGCGTATGCCCAGAATCGAATTTCGAGGTCCTAAGTCTGAGAAATGAATGTTTGAAGAAAATTATTTTCTGAAAATTTTGAAAATGAGATTTGATGTGAAACCTGCGATGTCGGACCCGTATTATGGTTCCGGAGCCCGGAACAGGTTCAATATTTTTTTTATGTGTTAGCTATGAAATTTGGTAAGAAACGGACTTAGCTTAATGTGATTCGGATCTAAAATGGAAAATTTAGAAGTTTTGGAAGTTTAAAGGAATTTCATTGATTTTGAGGTTTAACTCGATGTTTATGATGTTATTTCGGTGTTCTGATTACTTGATAAGTCCGTAGGATGTTTTTGGGGTTGCGTGTATATTTGATTTGGGTCCCCTAGGGCTCGGGTGTGTTTCGGATAGGTGTCGGGGTGTTTTTTAACTTAAAAATCTGGTATAAAAACTGTTTTCTGGTGTCTGGTGTTTTATGCTATGCAAACGCATAATACCAGTTGGGAGGGGGTGGAAATTACTATATGCGAACGCACATAAGGGGGTGCGAACGCATAGGTTTAGAGAGAGCTGGGGGCAAGGCAGTCTTTACTCAAAGCGAACGCACCCGTAGGGATGCGAACGCAGAGTGTAGGTCAGGGGCAACAGTGCGATCGCATAGGTTAGGTCGCGACCGCACTGCCTTAGGGGGAGCTAGGGGGCTAGGTAGCATTAGGCTATGCGAACGCACTTTATAGGTCGCGAACGCGGAGGGTAATAATTGTCAACCTATGCGAACGCATAAGGTAGGCCGCGAACGCATAGGGTATTTTTTACCCAGTTATTATTTTTGTCTTAAAACAGAACCATTGCGGGATTTCACTCCATTTTCACAACTTCTCCTTCTTCACACCATCTTGGATGATTTTTGAAGGTAAACTTCACCATAAACATAGGTAAGTAATCTTAGACTTATTTCCTTCCATTTTTATCAACACCCACTAGATTCTAGGCCTAAAACATGTGATTAAGGGTAGAAAATTAGGGTTTTGGGTAGAGTTAGGGCTTTTTGATTATTTGGAAATTTGACCTCGTTTTGGGGTCGAATTTCAAAACCAATCGTATATTCGGGCTCGTGGGTGAATGGGTGATCGGATGTTGGTCCGAACCTCGTGTTTGGACCAAGCGGGCCCGAGGTCGATTTTTAGAATTTTGTAAAGAAAGTTGGGAATTGTATTTTTAATCATTGGAATTGAATTGTTAAGAAATTATTGATGTTATTAATTCAATTATGTCTAGATACTATTGATTTGGAGTCGGGTTCGAAAGGAAAAGCGGTGCTAGAGGCTTGAGTTGGATTTCTTGGAGTGGAGGTAAGTGTTTGGCCTAACCTTAGCTTGAGGGAATAGGTGTTGAGTCATATGTGCTACGTGTTATTATCATGTTCAATGTATAGGTTAGGTGACGAGTACCTATACATTGTTTTCAAGCATGCCCGTGAGTTATTTCTTATGGTATATGTGCTTTTCTTCGATATTCACTGTGTTATGGAGTAGATTTCATTTTGGATATTATTTTGTTGTTGGAAATAATTGGTTGTGGAAACTGTTGATTAGTTGTTCAGTTGAGGATCATTTGGTTATGTTGTATATTCAGTGAGATTGGTTATAGCTGTGTCCCTTGCCGGGGCAGTGATATTTCAGTTATTGTTCCCTTGCCGGGATGTTGTGATTTATGTTTTGTATTGTGGTTCTTGATATTTTTTGGGTGAGGAAGAGTGTAAAGCACACAGGGTGATGCTGTGTATTTATTTATTGAATTGTGAGGATAAGAGTGTAAATCACGAAGGGTGATGCCGTGCCATGATTTTTATATTTAAAAGGACGAAGGTTAATACCGTGCCGTTTCATTTATTCATTGCATTGTAAGGATGAGAGTAAAAGCACGAAGGGTGATGTCGTGCACTTGTTTTGGTGAGGATGAGAGTAAAGCACGAAGGGTGATGTCGTGCACTTGTTTGCTCTATGTGTTTACTTCCTGCTGCTATCGATGCCTACTTAGACTGTTGCTTTGTTCTGTGATCTAGAACTTGTTTTCCCCTTGTCCCCAGCATGTTCCCCACGTTTTACACTTAATTGTTTATTTTCGGTCGTCATTTCTATTATATATTGTTAAACTGCACATGTATTTATTGTTTGTCGTGTCCTAGCGTCGTCACTACTTCGCCGAGGTTAGGCTCGGCACTTACTCAGTACATGGGGTCGGTTGTGCTGATGCTACATCTGCACTTCTTTATGTTGTGCAAATTACGTTACCGGACCTGTTGGGCAGTGATCGAGGGAGTATCCTTCAGACCACAGGCGACACTGAGGTAGTCCTGCAGGCGTCCGCAGGCCTTGGCATCACCTCCTATCTCATTCCTTCTCTTTCTTTCTTCTCTTGTATTTCTGAGACAATTGTATTGTTTATTCAGACTTTGTTTTTAGTATTCTTAGATAGTCCGTGGATTGTGATACCAATTCTGGGGGTGTATTTAAGGAAATTTCGTATGATTTATTATTTAAGTTGTTGGATTTCTTATCTTCCGCATTTCTAATTTACAGTTGTTCTAGTTTTCCACCGTTATTTCATCTGTCTATAATAATGTTATGAATGCAACAATCGAAACATTGGCTTGTCTAGTAAGTTCAACGTTAGACACCATCATGTCCTGAAGGTGGGATTTCGGGTCGTGATATGTTGGTATCAGAGCACTAGGTTGCTTAGGTCTCACAATTCACGAACAAACTTGGTAGAGTCTGAGGGATCGGTACGGAGACGTTTGTACTTATCCTCCAGAGGCTGCAAAATTAGGAAAATAACTTCACATCTTTTCTTCTCTGTCGTGCGATTTGAGTTGTAAATGCTAACTGATTTTTCTATTCTATTCTCTCGCAGATGGCGAGAACGCGTGCTTCTTCATCTACCGATCAACATCCCGATCCTCCTGTTGCAGATCCTACGAGGGGCCGAGGACGAGGACGAGGCCGAGGCCGTGCTAGAGGCCGACGCAGAGCCAGGGCTTAGCCCAGAGCAGCAACTCCAGTAGAGGACCCACATGTAGACTTTTTCAGTGAGGTTCCTGCTCAGACGGTTCTGGTCGGACCAGCTCAGGTCCCAGAGGGGTTCATTGCCACCCCTGTTCTTCAGGATGCTCTGGTCCACTTAGTGGGCCTTATGGAGAGCATGGCTCAGGCCGGTCTTCTTCCTACTGCACCAGCTGTATCTCAGGCCATGGGAGGGGCTTAGACCACTACTACCCGCACACCAGAGCTGCTAGCTTCTTAGTTCCAGCACCTTAGGCAGTTGGAGCAGCTCAGCTGGGTTTTGTGGCACAGACAGTTGAGGGGGCAGCCATGTCTACCGATGCTTTATGGAGATTGGATTGGTTCACCAAGCTATTTCCTACTACATTTACTGGTGCCCCATCAGAGGATCCCCAGGATTACTTGGACAGTTGCTATGAGGTTCTTCGGAACATGGGTATCGCAGAGTCCAATGGAGTTGATTTTGCTACATTTCGTCTTTCCGGTACCGCCAAGACTTGGTGGAGGGACTACTGCTTGACCAGACCAGCTGGGTCTTCGCCTTTGACTTGGGCTCGGTTCTCCGAGTTGTTCTTGGAGAAGTTTCTACCAGTTACTCAGAGGGAGGATCTTCAGAGGTAGTTTGAGCATCTCCAGCAGGGATCTATGATTGTTACTCAGTATGAGACCAGGTTCATCACTCTGGCCCCACATGCTATGATGATACTTCCCACAGATCGAGAGAGGGTGAGGAGGTTTATTGAGGGGCTAGATCAGCCCATTAGACTCCAGATAGACAAAGAGTTAGGTACTGATATTTCGTTCCAGGAGGCGGCTAATGTGACCAGGCGTATTGAGATGGTCTTGTCTCAGAGTAGTGGTCAGGGGTCTGACAAGAGGCCTTGTCATTTTGGCCGATTCAGTGGTGCCTCATCTAGAGGCAGGGATTGTTTTAGCAGAGGTCATCCTTATAGGCCATACCAGTCGGCACTTCAAGTATCCCACAGTGCTCCACTAGCTCCTCTCAGTGCACCATCAATTCCTATCAGTGCACCGCCGCTTCAGGGCTTCAAAGGTGGTTATTCTGGTCGACAAAGATAGTTTCAGGGCCATCAGTCTCAGCAACAAAGGTCTTGGTACTCTTGTGGTGTGAACACATTGCTAGGTATTGCCCCCGAGCTTCTGGTAGTTCTCAACATCCGGGTTCCCGTGCTATGATTCCCGCACCAGATGCACCCCCACCCCCTCAGCCAGCGAGGGTGGAGGTCGAGGTGCCAGAGGTGGAGGCCAGTCAGTTAGAGGTGGAGAACAGGCTATGAGAGATAGAGGTCAGCCCGCAGTAGGTCAACCCAGAGATGTTCAGGTTGGAGGGGCTCCGCCCCAATGCTATGCTATTCCTGCCAGGCCTGAGGCTGAGGCATCTGATGCAGTCATTACAGGTATGGTCTCAGTTTGCAGCAGAGATTCTTCGATTTTACTTGATCCAGGGTTTACATTCTCCTATGTGTTTTCATATTTTACTCTTTATCTGATTATGCCTCGTGATTCCCTGAGTACTCCTGTATATGTATCTACACCGGTGGGTGATTTATTGTGGTAGATCGAGTCTACCGTTCATGCTTAGTGGTTATTGGTGGTCTGGAGACTCATGTAGATCTTTTGCTTCTTGATATGGTTGATTTTGATGTTATTTTGGGGATGGATTGGTTATCTCCCTACCATGCTATTCTAGACTGTCATGCCAAGACTGTGACCTTGGCCTTGCCGGGAGTACCTCGATTGGAGTGGAGAGGGACTCCTAGTCATTTTTCTGTAGAGTTATTTCATATATGAAGGCTCATCATATGGTCGAGAAGGGTTGTTTGGTATATTTGGCCTATGTTCGTGATGTTAGTGCTGAGGTTCCTTCTATAGAGTCTATGCCCGTGGTTAGTGAGTTTCCAAAGGTATTCCTTGCTGACCTGACGGGTATGCCACCCGACAGGGATATTGACTTTTGTATTGAGGTGGCCCCGGGCACTCAGCCCATTTCTACCCCTCGTATCGTATGGCCACGCTAGAGTTGAAAGAGTTGAAGGAGTTGAAGGATCAGTTGCAGGATTTGTTGGATAAAGGCTTCATCAGGCCTAGTGTTTCTCCTTGGGGTGCCCCAATGTTGTTTGTTAAGAAGAAATATGGCTCAATGAGGATGTGTATTGACTACCGACAGTTGAACAAGGTTACTATTAAGAATAAGTATCCTTTGCCGAGGATTGATGATTTATTCGACCAGCTTCAGTGTTTTCCAAGATTGATTTGAGATATGGCTACCATCAGTTGTGGATTAGGGCATCCGATGTCTCTAAGACAGCTTTCCGCACTCGGTATAGGCATTATGAGTTCTTGGTGATGTCATTTGGGTTGACAAATTCCCCAACTGCTTTTATGGAGTTGATGAACCGAGTGTTTAGGCCCTATTTGGATTCGTTTATTATAGTTTTCATTGATGATAGTTTGATTTACTCCCGTAGCCGAGAGGAGCATGAGCATCACCTTCGAGTCGTCCTCCAGACTCTGAAGGATAGTCAGTTGTATGCCAAATTTTCCAAGTGTGAGTTCTGGTTGAGTTCGGTTGCATTCCTAGGCCATGTGGTATCATCAGAGGGTATTCAGGTGGATCCCAAGAAGATTTCAGCAGTCAGAGATTGCCCTAGGCCTACTTCAGCTACAGAGATTCGGAGTTTCTTGGGTTTAGCAGGTTATTATCGCCGGTTTGTGGAGGGATTTTCATTTATTGCAGCCCCAATGACCAAGTTGACTCAGAAGGGTGCCCAGTTCAAGTGGTCTGATGAGTGTGAGGCGAGCTTTCAGAAGCTCAAGACAGCCTTGACCACGGCACCGGTGTTAGTTTTTCCCATAGGTTCAGGATCATATACCGTGTGTTGTGATGCTTCACGTGTGGGACTTGGTGCAGTGTTGATGCAGGATGGCAAGGTTATAGCCTATGCTTCTCATCAGTTGAAGGTTCATGAGAAGAACTATCCAGTTCATGATTTAGAGTTAGCAGCTATTGTTCATGCGTTGAAGATTTGGAGGCATTATCTGTATGGGGTGCCATGTGAGGTGTTCACGGATCATAAGAGTTTACAGTATTTGTTCAAGAAGAAGGAGTTGAATATGAGGCAGAGGAGATGATTAGAGCTGTTTAAGGACTATGAAATTACCATCTTATATCATCTGGGGAAGACCAATGTGGTGGCCGATGCTTTGAGTCATAAGTCAGCCAGTATGGGTAGTCTTGCTTATATACCAGTCGGTGAGCGACCACTCGCTTTGGATGTTCAGGCTTTGGCCAACTGGTTCAGGAGATTGGAGGTTTCTGAGACCGACAGTGTTTTGGCCCATACTGTGGCCCGTTCTTCATTGTATGATTGTATTCGAGACATGTAGTATGATGATTGCCATTTATGTGTTTTAGAAGTCCGGCACGGAGGTGCCAAGCAGATTACAGTTGATTTTGATGGAGTCTTGAGGATGCAGGGTCAGATTTGTGTACCTGATGTTGATGGCATTCGTGAGTTGATATTGCAGGAGGCCCATAGTTTCCGGTATTCCATTCATCCGGGTGCCGCAAAGATGTACCAGGAATTGCGGCAAAATTATTGGTGGCAGAGGATGAAGAAGGATATTGTAGCATATGTAGCTCGGTGCTTGAACTGTCAGCAGGTTAAGTACGAGCACTAGAGACCCGATGGTTGGATGCAGCAGATTGAGCTTCCCGAGTGGAAGTGGGAGCGAATTACCATGGATTTCGTAGTTGGCCTCCCACAGACTCAGAGGATGTTTGATGCGGTGTGGTTCATTGTGGATAGGCTGACCAAGTCAGCACACTTCATTCCTGTATCAGCTTTGTATTCTTCGGAGAGGTTGGCAAGGATCTACATCAGGGAGATTGTTCGCCTGTATGGTGTGCCCGTGTCCATTATTTCTGATCGAGGTACTCATTTTACCTCCCACTTTTGGAGGGTATTTCAGCGTGAGTTGGGCACACAGGTTGAGTTGAGCACAACGTTCCATCCTCAGATGGACAGATACCATTCAGATTTTGGAAGATATGTTGCGGGCATGTGTCATTGACTTTGGAGGTTCATGGGACCAGTTTTTGCCTTTAGCTTAATTTGCCTAGTACAACAACTATCAGTCGAGCATTCAGATGGCTCCGTATGAGGCGTTGTATGGTATGCGGTGTCGGTCGCCAGTTGGGTGGTTCGATCCGGGAGAGGCTAGATTGTTGGGTTCAGAGTTAGTCCAGGATGCCTTGGATAAGGTGAAGATTATTCAGGATAGAATTCGTACAACTTAGTCCAAGAAGAAGAGTTATGCAGACCGTAGAGTTCGTGATTTGGCATTCATGGTTGTTGACCGAGTATTTCTTCGGTTGTCACCCATGAAGGGCGTGATGAGGTTCGGGAAGAAGGGAAAGTTGAGCCCTAGGCACATTGGTCCATTTGAGATTTTGGATAAGGTAGGAGAGGTGGCCTAGAGACTTGATTTGCCACCTAGTTTATCAGTCGTGCATCCGGTGTTTCACGTATCTATGCTTTAGAGGTACATTGCCGATCCATCTCTAGTGCTTGACTTCAGCGGTGTCCAGTTGGACAAGGATTTGATTTATGAGGAGGAGCTGGTAGATATATTAGTTCGGCAGGTTCGTCAGTTGAAATCGAAGAGTTATCCTTCGGTTCGTGTTTAGTGGAGAGGTCAGCCTGTTGAGGCAGCAACCTGGGAGTCCGAGTCTGATATGCGGAGCCGATATCCCCATCTTTTCCCCGATTCAGGTACCTCTCTATGTCCGTTCGAGGATGAACGTTTGTTTTAGAGGTGGAGATTGTGATGATCCAAAAGGTCATCCCGTGTAATTTTAGCTAAATCTGTGTTCCGAGGCCGTGAAAGCCTCCTTTTTTATTCTACCTCGATGTTCGTGCACAACTCGAGCGCATAGCCGGAAAGCCGTTATGTAGAAAATTGATAAAATGATGATTTTATAATAATTATTTGAATAGAGTTGACTTTAGTCAACATTTTTGGTAAACGGACCCAGACCCGTAGTTTGACGGTCCCTGAGGGTCCGTAGAAAAATATGGGACTTGGGCATATGCCCGGAATAGAATTCCGAGGTCCCAAGTCCGAGAAATGAATTTCTAAAGAAAATTATTTTTTGAAAAATATAAAAGTTTTTGAAAATGAGATTTGATGTGAAACCTGTGATGCCGGGCCCGTATTATGGTTCCGGAGCTTGGAATAGGTTCAATATTTTGTTATGTGTTATCTGTGAAATTTGATAAGAAACGGACTTAGTTTGACGTGATTCGGATCTAAAATGGAAAATTTAGAAGTTTTGGAAGCTTAAAGGAATTTCATTGATTTTGAGGTTTAACTCGATGTTTATGATGTTATTTCGGTGTTCTGATTACTTGAATAAGTCCGTATGATGTTTTTTGGGTTGTGTGTATATTTGGTTTGGAGCCCCGAGGGCTCGGGTGTGTTTCGGATAGTTGTCATGGTGTTTTTGAACTTAAAAATCTGGTGTAAAAACTGTTTTCTGGTGTCTGGTGTTTTGTGCTATGCGGACGCTTAGTATTAGCCGCGAACGCATAGCACCAGTTGGGAGGGGGTGGAAATTACTCTATGCGAATGCACATAAGGGGGTGCGAACGCATAGTTTTAGAGAGGGCTGGGGGCAGGGCAGTCTTTACTTAGTGCGAACGCACCCGTAGGGATGCAAACGTGGAGTGTAGGTCAGGGGCAACAGTGCGATCGCATAGGTTAGGACGCGACCACACTGTCTTAGGGGGAACTGGAGGGGGGGGGGCTGGGTAGCATTACGCTATGCGAATGCACCGTATAGGTCGCGAACGCGGAGGATAATAATTGTCAACCTATGCGAACGCATAGGGTATTTTTCGCCCAGTTATTATTTTTGTCTTAAAACAGAACCATTGCGAGATTTCACTCCATTTTCACAATTTCTCCTTCTTCACACCCCCTTGGGAGATTATTGAAGGGAAACTTCACCATAACTTCATAGGTAAGTAATCTTAGACTCATTCCCTTCCATTTTTATCAACACCCACTAGATTCTAGGCCTAAAAACATGTGATTAAGGGTAGAAAATTGGGGTTTTGGGTAGAGTTAGGGCTTTTTGATTATTTGAGGATTTGACCTTGTTTTGGAGTCGGAATTCAAAACCAATCGTATATTCGGGCTCGTGGGTGAACGGGTGATTGGATGTTGGTCTGAACCTCGTGTTTGGACCAAGCGGGCCCGGGGTCGATTTTTGGAATTTTGTAAAGAAAGTTGGGAATTGTATATTTAAGAATTGGAATTGAATTGTTAAGAAATTATTGATGTTGTTAAGTCAATTATGTCTAGATACTATTGATTTCGAGTCGGGTTCGAAAAGAAAAGCGGTGCTAGAGGCTTGATTTGGATTTCTTGGAGTCGAGGTAAGTGTTTAGACTAACCTTAGCTTGAGGGAATAGGTGTTGAGTCATATGTGCTACGTGTTATTATCATGTTAAATGTATAGGTCAGGTGACGAGTACCTATACATTGTTGTCAAGCATGCCCGTGAGTCATTTCTTATGGTATATGTGCTTTTCTTCGATATTCACTGTGTTATGGAGTAGATTTCGTTTTGGAGATTATTTTGTTGTTGGAAATAATTGGTTGTGGACACTATTGATTAGTTGTTCGGTTGAGGATCATTTGATTATGTTGTATATTCAGTGAGATTGGTTATAGTTGTGTCCCTTACCGGGACGGTGATATTTCTTTTATTGTTCCCTTACCGGGATGTTGTGATTTATGTTTTGTGTTGTGGTTTTTCCTTGCCAAATTGTGGTTATTGATATTTTTTAGGTGAGGAAGAGTGTAAAGCACGAAGGGTGATGTCGTGCCATGATTTTTATATTTAAAAGCACGAAGGTTAATACCGTGCCGTTTCATTTATTCATTGCATTGCGAGGATAGGATGAGAGTAAAAGCACGAAGGGTGATGCCGTGCACTTTTTTTGGTAAGGATGAGAGTAAAAGAACGAAGGGTGATGTCGTGCACTTATTTTTGTGAGGATGAGAGTAAAGCACGAAGGGTGATGTCGTGCACTTGTTTGCTTTATGTGCTTACTTCATGTTGCTATCGATGCTACTTAGACTGTTGCTTTGTTCTGTGATCTAGTACTTGTTTTCCCCTTGTCCCCAGCATGTTACCCCCCGTTTTACACTTAACTGTTTATTTCATGTCTTCATTTCTATTATATATTATTAAATTTCACATGTATTTATTGTTTGTCGTGTCCTAGCCTCGTCACTACTTCGCTGAGGCTAGGCTCGGCACTTACTCAGTATATGGGGTCGGTTGTACTGATGCTATGCCTGCACCTCTTTATGTTGTACAGATTACGGTACCGGACCCGGTGGGTAGTGATCGAAGGAGTATCCTTCAGACCACAGGCGACACTGAGGTAGTTCTGCAGGCGTCCGTAGGCCTTGGCGTCACCTCCTATCTCATTCCTTCTCTTTCTGTCTTCTCTTGTATTTCTGAGACAGTTGTATTGTTTATTCAGACTTTGTTTTTAGTATTCTTAGACAGTCCATGGATTGTGATACCAGTTCTGGGGGTGTATTTAAGGAAATTTCATAAGATTTATTCTTTAAGTTGTTGGATTTCTTATCTTCCGCATTTTTAATTTACAATTGTTCTAGTTTCCACCGTTATTTCAATTGTGTATAATAATGTTATGAATGCAACAATCAGAACGTTGGCTTATCTAGCGGGTTCAACGTTAGACGCCATCATGGTCTGAAGGTGGGATTTCGGGTTGTGACACATGTTTACCATGCTTTTAGATCACTTGGCATACTAGGAAACGTTATAAGGTCATTACTTCATTATCACGAAATTCTGCTGCTGCATAAGTCATAATCACCTAGAAATCCTGTCGTTAAGCTATTGCTGTAATTCTTCCTAATAAAATGACCATTCTCTATGTGCATTAGAAATCCCACTTTAGTACTGTATTTGCATTTGCTTTAAATCATGCCTATGTCGCCTAAATAAATAACTGTCTTGTCTATAAAGATGTTTAAAAACAACCCCAACACATAGACACCATGTTCTAGTATAAATATTCATGAAATCAACTTTTGTAACATTTCAGCACCTAGATCAGCCTGCCTATAGGACTTAATAAAGCTCAAACTGTTTTAACTAATTCCCAGAATTCTGATTGCATGTTTATAGGGTATTACAGATCCACACCTAGGCAAGCCTTAAGTAATGAAGGTCTTATAAAACTGTAAAATTGTGCTCGGTTTATTTGTGAAACTGCCCAGGTTCAACAGGTTCTAAAATCAGTAAGCAAACTGATTAGGTTTATGTCACTTTGTTTTAAAACAATGTTTCATATTCTTTTCTTGTTATTCTCACCTAGATATCCTGTTCTAGGACCTTCTGAAATTCTCTGAAATCTGTGTTTGAGAAGTGCTAATTATCTGCTTATGTGTGGAGGTAAACATGAGCCCCTTAATTATTTTCATACTTGACAGTCCTATATGTTCTTTGTTGTCGCTTAGATTTTCCCTTTTAAACACCTTAGGAGAGTCTATAACTGCCTAAAATTAGAAGTCCTAAACACCTACGGGACCACAAGGAAGGGACGGGTAATGCACGCTTAGAGTCCGTCTAATTTAAAATCGCTTATATAACCGCTAAGGGGAGGGTGTAATTGGGTAGTAAAAGGATATGATGACCTGTGCGCTAATACCACGCGTAGCCCCTCTAGTTTAGGAAGGATTATCGGGTATTGTACAAATGTGATCCTATAGGCTGATAACTTAGGACTCCCCTATCTTATTTACATATGTGTGCTCAGACTGCTTAACTTTTAAACTCCTTTTATCTTATTTACATATGTGTGCTTAGATTGCTTATCTGTTAAATGACTAATTTACTAAGTAAGTTTGATCGGGACCCACCATTGTGGACCTCGAGGAGTGCCTAACACCTTCCCCTCAAGGTATTTTCAAACCCTTACCCAATCTCTGGTAATGTAGACTGGTTTCATGAATTACTTGCATTAGGTGCCCTAACGCACCATAAATCCGTTAGGTGGCGACTCTTCAACTTCGTGTACCCCTTTCCCAAAAGGAAACGAGTTGTCCCAAATGAATGTCAAAACCCGATTCCGCGAGGAAAAAAAAGGGGCGCGACATTCGCCAATTGAAAAGTTGTGTTTAGCGCTAGTCTTATCAATTCAAAAGTTGAAGCACTACTTTCAAGCTCATGTTATCCGTCTTGTTTCTAAAGCAAATCCCATCAAGTTAGTGATGTCAAAACCTGTTCTTATTGATCGAATAGCGAGATGGTACCTCCAATTTCAACAATTCGAGATTTTGTACATCCCTCAAAAGGCTGTAAAAGGACAAGCATTGGTAGACTTCATGGCAGATCATCTGATACCTGATGACTGGGAGCTAACTGACGAACTACCTGATGAGGATGTAATGGTCGTTGAAGTTCAACCTCCATGGAAGATGTACTTTGATGGTGCTTCACACTGTGGGGGAGCTGGTGCTGGTGTAGTATTTTCACTTCCCAAGGTGAAGTCTTCCCCTACTCCTTCACCTTGACACAACTCAGTTCCAACAATGCTGCTGAGTATCAAGCATTAATACTTGGGCTTGAAATGGCCGTTGATATGAAGCAATTGCAGTTGCAAGTCTTTGGTGACTCCCAGTTAGTAGTCAATCAGCTTTTAGGTAGTTACGAGGTCAAGAAGCCTGAACTACACTCATATCATGATTACGTTAAAAAGTTAATGGGGTGGCTCGGTGATATGACTATTCAGCATGTTCCAAGGAAAGAAAATAAGAAGGCTGATGCTTTAGATACCCTAGCTTCATCATTAACCATGCCTGATCAAGCGCAAGTTACTGTCTGCCAAAAATGAGGCTGAAGGTGAAGAAAATGCACTCAAGCATCTTGTCGTTGTTTCTAAAGTTGAGAAAGAAGAACGGACAACCCATTATCGACTAATTATGCTATGGGATACTTCCAGAAATCCGAGGAGAAGGACTGAAATCCATCATCGTGCACCTCGCTTTCTTTACTACAAAGATACTCTATACAGAAGGTCATTCGAGAGAGTACTCTTGCGATGCTTATGGGAAGAAGAAGCACTCCAGGCTTTGCAAGAGGCACATTCTGGGATATGTGGGTCGTACCAGTCAGGACCAAAGCTCCACTTCCATATAAAAAGGATGGGATATTATTGGCCAACAATGGTAAAAGATTGCTTGGACTATGCTCGAAGATGCAAGGCTTGTCAATTCCATGCGAATTTTATTCGCCAACCTCCTGAAGTGTTGCACCCGACTATTGCATCCTGGCCATTTGACGATTGGGGATTTGATGTTGTTAGACCACTGCCAAAGTCCTCTAGTTGGCACATATACATCTTGACTGCAACTGACTACTTCTCAAAATGGGCTGAAGTTGTTGCTCTTAAGGAGGCAAAGAAGGAAAATGTTGCAAGTTTCATTCGAGTAAACATAATCTATCACTTTGGCATTCTTCGTTACATAATAACGGATAACGAAATGCCATTAGATAATAGGTTTATGAACAAGTTTTGTGATCTCTTTAGGTTCAAGCAACGTAACTCTTCGATGTACAACGGTGCCGCCAATGGTCTAGCTGAAGCATTCAACAAACCTCTATGCAATTTGCTAAAGAAAGTCGTCTTCAAATCCAAACGAGATTGGAATGACCGTATGGAAGAAGATCTATGGGCATATAGGAAGACACACTGCACACCAACACAAGCGACTCCTTATTCACTCGTTTATGGAGTCGAGTCGTCTTGCCAATTGAGCATCAAATACCTTCATTACGATTGGCTATTCAAGAAGGGATCACTGATGAAAAAAATTCTTGACTTCGATTAACAGAGTTGGAGTCTCTTTATGGGAAGAGGTTGGAAGCTCAACAGAGTCTTGAATGTTATCAAGATCGATTATCTCGCGCCTTCAATAAAAGAGTTCGCCCAAGGTTCTTTCAAGTAGGAGATCAAGTCCTTGCCATACGAAGATTACTACTTCCCATAAACCTGTAGGGAAGTTCACTTCAAAATGGGATGGGCCATATGTCGTACAAGAAGCTTACTCAAGTGGGGATTACAAGTTGGTTGATGCAGATGGCATGAGAATCGGCCCTATCAATGGCAAGTTTCTGAAGAAGTATTATCCTTGAAATTGCAACTCTCCTCGATGCATGAGCCTAAACTGCATTGTTACGACCCCAAATCCTAACAGGTCGTGATGGCGCCTATCGTGGAACTAGGCTAGCCAACCATCACCTTACTATGCAATTACTCTTATTTTAACGGTTCACAATATAGCAAATAACAACAATCATAACAAAGAATTTAATAGTATAAGTCTTACGCCCTCAATAATGAACTAAAAACTCTAAACAACCTCCCAGAACTGGAGTCAATAGTCATAAGCATCTAACGGAAAATAAAACTGACTCTGCTAAATATAATATATCTCAGAATCCAAAACTAGGACTAAGTAGGAGGGGAAGTGGAGAAGCTGTGGACGCTGGAAAGCTACCTCGAAATCCCGTGAATACTGTTATTGAACCTACGTCAGCTACTGCTACGAGCTAGTACCTGGATCTATGCACAGAGGCACAAGGAGTAATGATGAGTACGCCAACTCAGTAGTAATTAAAGGAAATCATAGTCTGTGAATATAAAGCACACAAGAAAGATACACAAGTTCACCAAACCAGTAAAACACCATGTAACCATGTAGTCTTCATCAAATACATAAGTTCGAAATCAGTTTCTAGAAATTCTTTGAAACAAGTGTAATATCAGTGTATCTCGGTAAAATTCTCAGTAAAAGCCAGTTTGAAAACGAAGTAAATCATAGTTCGAAAACTTTAGTAAAATCATCATAAATCTGCCCCTCGGGCCAAATCATTTCTTGTAACCATTGCCCATCAGGCATCCTCACCATCACTCTGTAACATTAGCCCGTCAGGCATCCTCACAGTCACTCTGTAACATTAGCCCATCAGGTATCCTCACCATCACTCGGTAACATTAGCCCATCAGGCATCCTCACCATCACTCGGTAACATTAGCCCATCAGGCATCCTCACAATCACTCTGCATTATCCCACCAGGCAATAATCACCACTCAATCGGTACCGGCGCTCACTGGGTTTGTGTACAGACTCCGGAGGGGCTCCTACAGCCCACACGCAATATATATCAAGCCGTTTCACGGTATAAATCACTCACAATATAGGTCCGCAACCTCACTCATATCATAGCATCCTCACAATATAGGCCCGCAACCTCACTCAGTCAGACACTCTCAATTTGCCCTTCAGGCCATAAATATACCGGGTTCTCGACCCAAAACAGTGTTTCATTTTTCAATAAATAATATCAAAATACTCTTGAATGTCAAAATAATTTTCAAGAAAAGACTGAGTGGAAAATCATAACATATCAGTGAGGAAAATATAGTAAACACAACCCCCAAGGGAAAAACAGATCGACACTAAGCCCCAAACACGGCTTACAGCCCAAATCATATCATAATAAAATAATACTAATTAAGCATAGGCTTAAAAGTCGATTTAGCAGCACAATAGTCTCCCAAATAGGAAGATATTTCCAAACTTTCAACCTTTTCATTTCAAAACCCGTGGAAAGGTGCATAGTCCGGGGTTTCATACCCTCAGGACAAGATTTCAAGACATTACTTACCTCCAAACTAGCCCGGATGCTATTCCGCAACACGCTTGCCTCTCGTATCAACTTTTGCAAGCTCCATATCTACCAAGTTCAGATTTTTATCATCAATATATGCTTAAGGAACAATTACCAATTGAAAATATCAAAATTCACCCAAAAATCCGAAACCAGTCAAAACCCGACCCCCGGGCCCACATCCCGAAGTCCCAAAACTTTTATACCAAACTGTTCTTCGTCATCTCACGAGTCCGTACATATAAATAACACTAAATTCGGAGTCCAAATGACCCCTCAAATCACCAATTTAAATATTCTAAATCCCAAGCCCTAATCACCCAAATTTACACTGACTTTTCCCTAATTTTCACCATAATTCCGACCTTTAATCACATGTAAACGAGTTTAGAGTTCAAAGATCTTACCTTGGTGAAGAACTATCGAATTCCCTCTTCAAAACCCTTCAAAAACTTCAAACGCGGATGAAATATTGAGAAATATGGCTAAAATTCGCGAAGGCTGGTTTTTATACCTTCTGTCCAGTGATTCTCGCACCCGCGATCACTTTCTCGCACCTGCGGCTTTGCAGGTGCGATGCCACTTCTGCACCTGCGACCTCCCCTGGGGTTTCACAATTTTCGCACATGCGATACACATTCCGTACCTGCGACATCGCAGGTGCGACAAATCCCTCGCACCTGCGGACAATTCCCTACACATGCAAAACTCGCACCTGCGACCTTTCTCCCCGCTCATGCGTAACCGCACCTCCGACTCCCCTTCCGCATGTGCAGAAACACCAGCAAACCAGCACTCAGTAGATTTTACTAAGGCCAAAATGTCCGATAATCACCCGATATCAATCCCGAGCCCCTCGGGACCCCAACCGAAGTTACCAACATATCCCATAACATTATTCAAACTTAGTTTCACTCTCAAAACACTAAAACTAACATTAAAACACCAATTTTACATCGGATTCAAGCCTATGAACTTTGAAATTTCTAAAATTCGCCAACTATGCCGAAACCAACCAAAATAACTCCGATTTACCTGAAATTTTGCAGACATATCCAAAATGACATTACGAACCTGTTCCAACCTCCGGAATTCCATTCCGACCCCGATAGCCTATTTTTCACTGCCGACCAGAAATCGCCAAAATTAACTTTCGCCAATTCAAGCCTAATTCTACATCGGACATCACAAAATTATTCTGAACATACTCCTAAGTCCCAAATCACCTAACGAAACTATTCGATCTATAAAATCCGCATTTCGAGGTCGTTTACCAATAAGTCAACTCTAAGTTGACTTTTCCAACTATAAGGCTATTTTTAAAGACTAAATGTCTCAATTCTCACTACAACCATTTTGAACCCGAGCCAACCGACTCTAACACATCATAAACAACAGAACCAACCCATGACAAGGAAATAACAACAATAATAATGTAAATTCTATGGAACGACCGATCGGGTCGTTACATGCATGTTCCTACACTTCTGGCCCGCATGAGTCTAAATTGTGTACGACCTACCTAAAAAAAAAATGAGTTCTCTAGGTTGAAAACCTCGAAATAGGCGACCTAGGCAAAAGTTAGGACATAAAAAAATGAGTCCTCTAGGTTGAAAAACTCGAAAGAGGCGACCTAGGCAAAAGTTAGGACATAAAATAAATATATAAAAAAGAGTCTGCTAGGTTGAAAACCTCGAAGAGGCGGCCTAGGCAAAAGTTAGGACAAAAAAAATCACCTATTCTGAACTACGGTATGACTTAATCCTCTTCATTGATGGTACGTAGGCAGCTTAGAGTTTCATTCTGTGTTCAGTCGCATAAGTTCAAAAGATACATAATCCCCCAATTGTTGTCCGAATGAAGTACAATGGAATGTAATCTATTCAATTGCCACTTGAAAATCGAGCTGAGATATCATTCTTCTATTAAACTTTGGATCTCATTTGATTTAAAGAGGGAAAGCCGATATGGTGAATTGGTATCTTCAATAAAATGATTAATATCTTTTAGGAGGCTGCCAAGCATTTGCATTGAAATTCGGGGATTCGCTATGCCTTCATGTTCGCCAAACCTTCAATTTTTTTGAAATTATCCGTAAGACATTAAATTTGGAATTTTGGATATGTTATATATTTGGAAGTTAATTTTCCAATGGATCAAACGGTTCGTGATTTCGACATTTCTACATCAAGATTCAAAAGTTTTGATAAAGTTGTGCAAATCTGAAATCATCGCTGCGTCAGAATTTAATATTGATTTCGAACTATTATCTGATTCTATAATTAAGGCATTAGATCTTGAATTTTTGATATGTCATATATTTTCAAGTTAAGGTTTCAAAAAAATCAAATGGTTCGTGATTTCGACGTTACTACACCAAGATATAATTTTTTTGGTGAAACTGCACAAATCTGAAACTATCAACGTGTCGGAATTTAAAGTTAGCTTCAAAGTAATATATGAGATGATTCTCAAAGTATTAGATTCCAAATTTTTGATATGTCTTCTATATTGAAGTCTAGTGTCCACGAAATCAAATAGTTCATGATTGCGATATTTCTACACCAAGATATAATTTTTTTTGGTGAAACCGCACAAATCTGAAACTATCAATATGTCAGAATTTAAGGTTAGATTCAATATAATATCTAGGATGATTCTCAAAGTGTTTGATTCCAAATTTTGTATATGTCTTAGATTTTGAAGTCTAGTTTCCATAAAATTAAACGTTTAATAATTTTGACATTTATACACCAAGATATAATATTTTTGGTGAGACTGCACAGATCTAAAATTTTCTAGGTGGTGAAATCTAAAGTTAGTTTCAAAATATTATCCGGGTCGATTCTGAAGGTGTTTGATTCTAATTTTTGGATATATTTTAGATATTGAAGTCTAATTTTCAAGAAATCAAACAGTTCATTATTTGGACTCTCCCACGACAAAATGAATATTTTGTTACAAGCGCGTAAAGCTGAAAAATTATGCGACTAAGATAAAAGTCGGACAATGTAAAACAAAAGAGAAGCTGAAATATTTAAGCCCTCGAAGTCTCCAAGTTGAAAACTTCAAGTCTGTTGGTCTTCAAATTGAATTCTTCACGTTTTCCACTCTTCAAGTTGAAATATTTAAGCCCTCCAAGTCTCCAAGTTGAAGTCTTCAAGTCCGTCCGTCTTCAAGTTTCAGTCTTCAAATTCGCCGGTCTTAAAGTTGAAATATTTAAGCCCTCCAAGTCTCCAAGTTGAAGTCTTCAAGTCCGTCCGTCTTCAAGTTTCAGTCTTCAAATTCGCCGGTCTTAAAGTTGAAATATTTAAGCCCTCCAAGTCTCCAAGTTGAAGTCTTCAAGTCCGTCCGTCTTCAAGTTTCAGTCTTCAAATTCGCCGGTCTTAAAGTTGAAATATTTAAGCCCTCCAAGTCTCCAAGTTGAAGTCTTCAAGTCCGTCCGTCTTCAAGTTTCAGTCTTCAAATTCGCCGGTCTTAAAGTTGAAATATTTAAGCCCTCCAAGTCTCCAAGTTGAAGTCTTCAAGTCCGTCCGTCTTCAAGTTTCAGTCTTCAAATTCGCCGGTCTTAAAGTTGAAATATTTAAGCCCTCCAAGTCTCCAAGTTGAAGTCTTCAAGTCCGTCCGTCTTCAAGTTTCAGTCTTCAAATTCGCCGGTCTTAAAGTTGAAATATTTAAGCCCTCCAAGGTCTCCAAGTTGAAGTCTACAAGTCCGCCGGTCTTCAAGTTTCAGTCTTCAAATTAGCCGATCTTAAAGTTGAATTGTTTAAGCCCTCCAAATCTTCAAATTGAAGCCTGCAAAATCCGTCAAATCTTCAAAGTTTTCCAAGTGATTAAGTCGATATCATCAAGTCGATGTCGTCTCCGAGTTGAGGCTTTATAACTTTCCAATCTTAAGGTGGACATATGAGTCCCTTTGCACCTTAAGTTGGCCTCTTCGATAGTCAGGTCATTTTGAGAGTAATCTCTCTGTTAGTCGAGCCATATTGAGAGTAATCTCTCCGATAGTCGGGTCATTTTGAGAGTAATCTCTCCGGTAGTCGAGCCA
>ML370632.1:0-16356 GCA_005239525.1 Nicotiana knightiana | reverse complement strand
GCGCATAAAATGTAAGGTATATCACATGTTAAACTATGCAATTTAGTCTCGCATCAAGCGCCACCTGCAAAGTCACCAGTTCCAATTGAAGTCGAGTTTGTATCTCCAGTAAATGCAGCGGCACCATTCGAGGTCGCAGTCTTGCCACCCCGAACACACATTCCGTTTGAAGTAAGGATGGCCGCACCAATTCCGGTGGCAATGTCAACCACGCCGCCCTTCTATTCAAACTCTATCCCTTGGGACTACACAGCTGAGGCGAGAAGGAAAGGCAAGGTCAGGTTTGAGGAAGTTGTCGTAGCACAGGGTATGATGAGAACTAGTAGGGTCCACACCCCTGAGCATCTGGCTGAGTTAAGCAAGCAAGCTGCCAACCGGCCTCCCCTTATCGAAATAGTTCCCGATGACCTTTGGAGAAAGGACAGGCTAAGGAGTATTTAGTCATCAACCAGCTGAACAAGACACCGACACATATATCCATCCTCTCTTTGCTGCAGAATTCTGAAACACACAGAAATGCTTTGTTGAAAGTGTTTAGTGAAGCATATGTTCCAAACAACATCACTAGCGGGGAAATAGCCAATATGGTAGGCTAAGTACTGGATAGTCATAAAATCACTTTTCATGAGGACGAGATACCACCTGAAGGATTGGGGCACAACAAAGCGCTGCACATCACCGTGCAATGCGAAGATCATTTCATCACAAGAATCTTGATCGATGGAGGTTCAAGTCTTAACATCTGTCCATTGATAACACTCAAGAAATTGGTTAAAGGGCTACATGAGATAAGGGATGGAGCGATCAATGTGAAAGCCTTCGACGGTTCTCAGAGGTACACCATGTGGGAGATCAGTCTATGTCTGCAGATGGGACCGACTTGGTTCGAAGTGGATTTCCAGGTGATAGATGTGCCAGCCTCTTACAACATATTGTTGGGACGACCCTAGATTCATGTTGTTGGGGCCATAGTGTCAACACTACATCAGGCGGTAAAATTTGAGTGGAACCACCAAGAGGTGATTATTCATGGTGACGGTAGCAACCCCATTTATAGTCGTCAAACTATTCCGGTGATTGGCGGAAAAAGGAAGATAGGCGGGGGAACTTACCACCACATTGAGCGGGTCAATGCTATCGACAAGGACAAGTGGTGGGATAGAAAGATTGAGAGCATCCTGAACTGGAGAGGATATGAGCCAGGCAAAGGGCTCGGTAAGAACCTCCAAGGGATCACAAAGCCCATAAAACTCAAGAAACATGGTATCACTTTCGGTCTGGGGTATGAGTACACTTGGCAGGAATTCAACGACTGGTTGCCACCTTGGCGCGGTCCCTATTACCCTTTGGAGCAGCCGATACCTCATCTTGAGCAAACTTTCAAGTAGGCCGACATTATTTACGGATCAGACGAAGAAGAAACACTTGCAACGATGAGGAGTTTGTTCCTAGAGGACGAGGATATAGATTGTTGTGTTGTTCTCGAGGAGGAGGAGGAGGAAGGCCCTTCCATATAGACTATAAGCAAGGGGACATATCTCAAGAAATGTTCTATCAAGAAGACCAAAGCCTGACGAGCCTCGGGGTAGCAAGTCTAAAACAAGCATTATTTACTGTTTTATTTACTAAATGATTTTCCTTTTCCTGCATTTTACAATTTCTGCAATAAGATCTTCAATGTTCAAATAGTTATTCAATTCATCAAAGCATCTTCTAAATTTCTCTTACGAATCCGATATGTATTGCTATTGTCTTCTCTCATTACTTTATTTACACATCATTACTATTACTTTTCTTGATGAACTGATGTCTGTGACATGCAATGAGACAACGCAGCAAACGGACATTGATTCAGACGAAGACGACATACCTGACGAGATTGTCAAAGAAGTTGAGAACTTTGAGAACAGACCTAAGTCCAACCTGGACGAGACTGAAGTTATCAACCTGGGAGATTCAGAAAATTTCAAGGAGACTCGCATCAGCATTCATTTGTCACCGTCAGAAAAGAAAGAATACACAGAGTTTCTAAAAGAGTATGAGGACGTATTTGCATGGTCGTATGATGACATGACTGGTCTAAGTGTGTCTATTGTGGCTCACAAACTGCCAACCAATCCAACGTGCCCATCGGTAAAACAAAAGCTCAGAAAGTTCAAACCCGACATGAGTTTAAAATCAAAGAAAAAGTTACCAAGAAGATCAACGCCAAAGTTCTCCGGGTAGTGGAGTACCTGACATGGTTAGCCAACATTGTAACTGTGCCAAAGGAGGATGAGAAGGTCAAAGTTTGCGTCGACTACCGAGATCTCAATCGGGCCAGTCCGAAAGACTACTTCCCTTTACCAAATATACACATTCTGATTGACAATTGCGCCAAGCATGAATTGCAGTCCTTTATGGGTTGCTTCGCCAGTTATCACCAGATTCGGATGGATGAGGAAGATGCTGAGAAAACGGCGTTCATCACGCCGTGGGGAGTGTATTGTTACAAGATGATGCCATTCGGCCTAAAGAATGCAGGGGCCACCTACATGAGGGCCATGACCACCATATTCCATGACATGATTCACAAGGAGATCGAGGTGTACGTGGATGATGTCATTATCAAATCAAAGAAAGTTGCTGATCACATGGAGAATTTGGGGAAGTTCTTCAATAGATTGCGAAAATACAATCTGAAACTAAACCCCGCGAAATGTGCATTCAGGGTTCCTACTGGGAAGTTGCTGGAGTTTATTGTAAGCCGTCGGGGAATAGAATTGGATCCGTCAAAAGTCAAAGCCATTCAAGAACTACCACCACCAAGGAACAAGAAAGATGTGATGAGTTTCTTGGGGAGGCTTAATTACATTAGCCGGTTTATAGCACAGTCTACAGTCATCTGTGATCCAATCTTTAAGATGTTGAAGAAGGATGTTGCGACCAAGTAGACCGATGATTGTCAAAAGGCTTTCGACAGAATCAAGGAATATTTGTCAACACCGCCAGTCCTAGTACCACCCGAGCCGGGCAGACCTCTGTTACTTTATCTTGTCGTGTTAGATGGAGCTTTCGGCTGCGTTTTGGGGAAACACGATGAAACGGGAAGGAAGGAAAAAGCTATTTATTACCTCAACAAGAAGTTCACTCCACATGAGGCCCAATATTCTCTATTAGAGCGTACCTGTTGTGCTTTAACTTGGGTCGCCCAAAAGATGTGGCATTACTTCTGTGCCTACAAAACATATCTCATATCAAGAATGGATTCATTAAAGTACATCTTTCAGAAGCCCATGCCCACTGTCAAGCTAGCCAAGTGGCAAATCCTGTTGAGCGAATTAGACATTGTTTACATGACTCAGAAGGCANTGCTGAGCGAATTCGACATTGTTTACATGACTCAGAAGGCAGTTAAAGGACAAGCTCTGGCAGACCATCTTGCTGAGAATCCCGTAGACGGAGGATACGAACCCCTGAAAACATATTTTCCTGATGAAGAGGTATCATTCATAGGAGAAGATATTGCAGAATCCTATGATAGTTGGAGGATGTTCTTTGATGGAGCAGCAAACTTCAAGGGAGTCGGTATTGGAGCAGTCCTAGTATCAGAGACCGGTCAGCATTATCCGATATCGGCCAAACTCGGGTTCCCTTGCACCAACAATATGGCCGAATATGAAGCCTGCATCTTGGGGCTCAATATGGCCATTGACATGAACGTCCAGTAGCTGTTAGTGATCGGTGATTCATACCTATTGGTACATCAGGTACAAGGAGAATGGGCAACAAAGAATTCCAAGATACTGCTGTATCTGCACCACGTACAGGAATTAAGAAAGAGGTTCACAAAGATAGAGTTCCGGCACGTCCCCAGAATCCAGAATGAGTTCACTGACGCATTAGCTACTTTGTCCTCAATGATCCATCATCCGGACAAGAATTTCATTGACCCTATTCCTATAAAGATCCATAATCAGCCAGCTTATTGTGCCCATGTCGAAGAAGAAGCAGACGGAAATCCTTGGTTTCATGACATCGATGAGTACTTGGCAAAAGGAGAATACCCCGAGCTTGCAAATTCCACTCAGAAACGCACACTTCGGAGATTGTCCAATAATTTCTTCCATAGCGGAGGAATCATGTATAGGAGGACTCCCGATTTGGGGTTATTAAGGTGTGTTGACGCAAAAGAAGCATCAAAATTATTGGACGAAATTCATGTTGGGACTTGTGGCCCATATATGAACAGTTTTGTTCTAGCAAAGAAGATACTCCGAGCTGGTTACTTTTGGACGACTATGGAAACGGACTGCATCCAGTATGTTCAGAAGTGCCAGCGCTGCCAGATACATGGGGATATGATAAAGGTGCCTCCAAGTGAGCTCAATGCAACCAGCTCACCATGGTCGTTCGCCGCTTGGGGTATGGACGTTATTGGACCAATCGAGTCTGCCGCCTCCAATGGCCACAGGTTCATTCAGGTCGCCATTGACTACTTCACTAAATGGGTCGAAGCAGCTTCCTACAAAGCAGTTACTAAGAAAGTCGCAGCCGACTTTGTTCGCGACCGCATTATTTGTCGGTTCAAGTTCCCGAGTAAATCATCACCGACAATGGTTCTAATCTCAACAGTGACTTGATGAAAGCTATGTGTGAAACTCTCAAGATCAAACACAAAAATTCCACAGCATACAGACCTCAGATGAATGGAGCCGTAGAGGCCGCTAGCAAAAACATCAAGAAGATACTAAGGAAGATGATAGAAAGGCACAAGCAGTGGCATGAAAAGTTATCATTCGCTTTATTGGGATACCGCACCACTGTCCGCACATCAACATGGGCAACTCCCTATATGCTAGTTTATGGTACAGAGGCTGTTATTCCTGCCGAAGTGGAGATTCCATCTCTAAGAATTATAGAGGAAGCTGAGCTCAGCGATGCAGAGTGGGTAAGAAGCTCTATGAGAAACTAGCCCTCATAGACGGGAAGAGAATGAATGCAGTATGTCATGGTCAACTATATCAGAACAGAATGGCCAACGCCTTCAACAAGAAAGTCAAGTCGAGAAGATTCACACCAGGGCAACTGGTGTTAAAGAAAATCTTTCCGTATCAAGATGAAGCCAAGGGTAATTTCTCTCCCAACTGGAAAGGTCCGTACATGGTTCATAGAGTGCTAACAGGAGGAACACTCATACTTGCAGAAAGGAACGGAGAAGTTTGGCCAAAACCGATCAATTCAGATGCAGTCAAGCGCTACTATATGTAATCTTTATGCTTTCTCAGTGATGTAAATTGAACTACGACTGACCTGATTCTCGTTTAAGAGAGGATACGTAGGCAAACCTATGGGTTCGGTCACAATTCAATAAAAATCTATTTTTCCCCGTAATCGGAAACTGGGGCAGAATTTTGAGGAGGACCCTCAAAATTCTGAAATGAGCAGCTGTCACAAGCATTCACCCAGCCAACTGGGGCAGAATTTTGAGGACTCTCAAAATTTTGAAGCAAGTTCAACCAATCGCCGCGCGAGCAGCAGTCAGAGGCGTCCACCCAGCAAACTGGGACAGAATTTTGAGGAGGACCCTCAAAATTCCTCAGCAGGAGAGGTTGCAATGTCTAAAGCCGTGTCATGTCGTCGGTTCATCTAAAACTATTTTAGGCACAAAATTGCAAAAGCCACAAAATATATTATCTGCTCAAAGGACAGACATCGTTCCTCAAACTCGTCATGCCAACATTTATTATCAGCACAAACGATGCTTCATTATCACAATGCTCTACCGCAATTTAACACTAGCTAAGAATTTCTGTTGTCCTTCCTTAATATTGCATAAGGATACCTTTCTGCCTTCCGAGGTAAAACGCTACCCCCCTCTGCATTCGCATCTTGCATAAGGCTATCTTTCTGCCTTTCGAGGTTAAACACTACCTCCATCTGCATTCGCGTCTTGCATAAGGCTACCTTTTTGCCTTCCGAGGTTAAACGCTACCTCCATCCGTATTCGCATATTGCATAAGGCTACCTTTCTGCCTTCCGAGGTTAAATTCTACCTCCATCTGCATTCGCATATTGCATAAGGGTACCATTCTGCCTTCCGAGGCTAAATGCTGCCTCCCATTTACTTCTCAAAAGCAGCCAATGCCTCTAGCATTATTTACTGCGCTTTTATTTTGGGCTAAGCTCTGCCCCTTTAGTTCGCAAGACTAAGCTCTGTCTTGTCAGCATCATACTATCGCATCTTCATGGGCTAAAATATCGCCAACTTATCCAAAGGCGTCATCGTTCTGAGGCACCATCTTTGGCCCGAGAACACCATGTCATGGCCTGAGGATCTCTTTTATCAGTTTGCATATCATTATTAAAAGGCATCATGGTTCGGAGGCATCATCTTCATGGCCCGAGAACATCATTTCATGGCCTGCAAATCCTGCATCAAGCAATTCATGGCCCAGGACATCATGGTCTAGAGACATCATCCTTAACCGTCCGAAGACAGTATTCATGGTCCGACAGAAATTTTCATCATGTTTAAATTACGCACTATATATGCTTGTATTTTTTATTTGCAGGTAATCCGGCGAACAGAGACCGTCCCGGCAGGAGCGATCCCGCTCCAGCTCTCTTAACTACCCCGTAACCGATTTATTCAGTCAGTCCTATATATTGCGTCTGTTCTCGTAAAAAGCTTCATCGGTATACTTCGTCGGTGGCTCCTGAACTACATACAACCTGATTCCTGTAAAACCAGGGATATGTAGGCAACTCATAAACTAGGGTGCGGCCTAAACCTCTTCAAATCGCTTCGCTCGGTCAAAGTTGGCCATCATGTCTTTACCCGACAACTCTCCCATCCTTCCCGGGTAAAGAGGGGCAGCTGTTGATACCCAATTTTTCCTCAAACTATTTAAAATTTGCATATATACCTTTAAAATCACTCTTTATAATAACTGGTATTTTTCAGTAATTTTTCATATTTTAATTAAATTTTTTTCCGATTTATTCAGTATTTTTATATTTAATAATTATTCATAAATTGCATTACAAATAATTTCAAAATATTTACTAGCTCAATATATCATTTTTAATCCTATTAGGATTAATTATTTTACAAATTAGCCAATTTGGCATTATTTGGCTATAATTACAACAATGCTGCAATTATAGCCTAAGTACATTTTATGTCATTTTAATTCAATAGTTAGTCATTTTATATTTTAAATATTATTTAATTACCTTAATTTCACCTATTTAGTCTTAGTTTTATTTTATATAATTATTAGCTATTTTATTAATTATTTATCTATTTTTAAGAGGGTATATGACAAATAGCCATCTTTATTTAAATCCTAGCCTAAATTAAACCTGGTCCTAACCTAATTAATCTATCCCAATACCCTAGTCCAATACCCTATCCTACCCGACCCAATTCTCCTATGCAATATGAGTCGTTGATTATTTCAAATCAACGGCCCAGATCTCCCCCTTCCTAATTTAACCCCTAATGACTACCCCCCTCATTCATTTCCCCCGTTCCCATTCTCTCTCAACCGTCTCTCTATCTCCCTCTCTCTATCTCTGGTTCCCTCTAGAACCTTCCACATTTCCCCCTCTCAAATGAATACTGTCCACCTTCTCCGGCCATCTCTCTCGCCGAAAACCATGGCCTCTCATCATCTCTTGCCCCTTGCTTCACCCCATGCCGGTCTAATGATACCCTGAGGTCCTCAGGTGAACTTGTAGCGGTTAATCTCCTATCCATGGTCCCTCATGCCATTTTCCGACCACCTCCGGCCATCTGAGTAAGAGTTGTGACTTTTCCGGCTAAAGCCGGCGACATCTTTAAGGTTTTTCTTGTTTCTCTGGGTTGTCTGAAACCCTAACTCCTAATATTTTTAGATTTCCTTTAGATCTGTCTTAGATCTGTGTATTTTATGAAGCTTTTTACATGTTTCCTTAAAAAAAATCCTCCTATTTTTAAATGATCTTTCATCACAAAACTAGGGTTTCAAACCCCCTTTTCAAAAACGATTTCCCTTCAGATTTTAAGTATTATTTTGTGATTTTCGTTATGTTTAAGCCTTTTCCTTTCTGTGTCTGAGTTATTTCGTTAAAAGACCCTAAAGTCTTGGCTTTAATATGTGGCTGTAAGTTTGTTTGCAACAATATGTTTATATGTTCTATTATGATCACTATGCTCTCTTGAATACTCTGTGATTTCGTGATGTTTTACCTTATATTGTTTGTTAGGGTTTCTGGCTGCTATTACCCATGCTTATTATGTGATTCTACTCTATTTTTGTTCATCAACACCTCTAAATTTTTACCTTTCCTGCTTGTATTATGCTTAGTCAGTGATTCATGTCATGTTCTTTGTAAACCCCTAATTCTGTGTGATTTTACCCTATTTTAATTACTAGGGTTTCTAATTCTCTCCCGTTGTGTGTTTACTCTGCATGATCTATGCTGATTCTTAAATCAGTACTACTCCTATTTGAATCCCTAATTTCCTGTGATTGATTTCCTTTAATTGATTTCCTGTGAAAATATTTTTACGACCTTTAGTTACTTCTTGCCTTATTACATGACTGATTTTACTATCAATTGATTCTTACAGTAGTGTTTTAATTAAAACCTTATGAACCTGAACCCAATTTCCTACTCTGTGCTTACTATGTTTGAAATCTTTCCTTATTTGTTATACACGATTCCTTTCCTTACTTGCTACCTATTATGACCGTTTGAAATTTAAATCCCTTAATTAAGGGAGTACTAGTACTGATTTTGCAACTAATTGATTCTTTGAGTTCCATAATTACTGGGCAGTCTAATTATTACCTTATTTTCACCTAGTTTCAAACTATATATATACTCTATTCATTCCATGGCACAGACACGAGCAATTAAGTTGTTCAACTCTCTCTCTCACAACTAAAACTTGCTCTCTATTCTCTCTTCTGTGCTACTTGCTACTATTCTAAGTTAGCTGGCTGCAAGCCAAGGCTAGCTACTGTGCCTCTCCTATTTCTACTTTGTGTTTATTCTTTCTTCACTTCACTGGTATGTTCTAATTCAGATTTCTGTCCTCAAACCAACGTGTTTCTATTACTGTTGCAATTTATTGTGTTTCTATTCTGCTTCTATTTACTATTTTGTCAACATGTAACTAAGATCCTGAATCCCTTCTACCTGTTAAGTTATGCTTTACTTGTCAATGACCAGCATGTTTCTGTATACTTAGCACCTGCTTCTTATGTGAACCCTCATGCCTATGACTGGTACATTAGTTTAATCATGGTCTTAGTTGTTTGGTATTGATATGTTAATCTAATCCTGTACTTTAGTGTACCCCTGATCCTCTGAACCTTTAGGAGCGTCTGATTGCATGCCTATATGTGTTTCTTCCTGCTACATGCTTACCCTTACTTGCTCTGTATTTGTCCCTCAAATCCCATTACCCCTGCTTGTGTGTCACGACCCAAAAATCCCTAAGCTCGTGATGGCGCCAGACATCAATGTCAGGCAAGCCAAATCATTAATTAATTGAAATAATTTCTGGTTTTTAACATTTATGAAAAAATATTTCCTTTCACTTTATTACATATTAACTAAATAAAATCTGTCGGATAAAATAGTGATTTAAATATTACAATTTAGCAAACATATCCCAACACATCTCAGAACCCGGTGTCACAAGTACATGAGCAATTTCTAAGAATTTATACAATCATTACAAAACCTGTCTGAAATACAAATTGAACAAGGAAATTTAAAATGAAAATAAATACAGTACGAGGGAGACTCTGTCAGCTGTGGATCGCCTCTGGATGATGCAACTCGCCTAAGTCTCCGAATCCTCCACATTTCTATGAAAGTACCTGTGCAATAAAATGCACAACAAGTGTAGCATGAGTACAAAAACAACGTGTACTCAGTAAGTCACCCGCCTAACCTCCGAGAGGTAGTGATGAGAGGTCAAATTAGACACCTACTAAAGGTCAATTTAGAATATTTAAGTGTGACACTAAGCATGATTATCATAGGCAATTTATTAAAATCAGGAATAAGTATTTTCAACTCCGTTCACATTTACCTTAAATCTCTGTCATTTCAATTGATAACTTAATATTTCAGGCTAGTAATCAGGCAAAATCATAGCAACTACACAGTAAATATCATGCGCAAGCAATGCCGAGGGTCGAACGACGCGGACCAACAATAATAAATCGTGCACTGCCGAAGGGTCGAACAACTCGAACCATAGATGCATCTATCTGCCCCACTCACGAATCGATCATGCGATGTGATTATACATACAAATAATAAGGCTAGCCTGCTCGCGAATCATACCTGCGACTCAGGTGCGCATATGTACACATATTCACATAATAAATCCTTATTTTTATCAAGAAGCAGTTTTTCTCAGGAAAGTGGCAAAAATCCTTCTTAAAGGAACATATATAGTTTTTAAATGTTTGTTTTGAAACTCATTTGTCAAGTCTAATGATATTCCATAATACAACCCTACCAGGTACACAATTATCCACAGAGGAAATCAATTCTCTTTCTAGATGATTAGGAAAATGGAATCTAGTCTTCTTTAGCTATTCAATTACGATTTCGATTATATTAGCAGTTTAATATTACATGCAGGATCACAGGTATAACACTTAAGGCATGCTAGTGGGTCCTAGAATACCCGTACATGGCATAATAGTAGCTATGCACGGACTCCCGTCACCTCGTGCGTACGTAGCCCCCGAAGATAATAGCATATACTTAATTAATTCACCTAAGGGGACAATTCCCCCTCACAAAGTTAGAAAGGATACTTACCTCGCTCTCAGATTCCATAACCGGCCTCCAAGCCCTTCCGACGACTCCAAACGGAAGCACAACGCCTCAAAACTATCCAAACAACGACAACCCAATGAAAATATACTCTAATATTTGCAACAATTCCAAATTATATAATTTCCCAACCCCGCTTAGTGAAATGACCAAAATGCCCTCGGGCCCACATGCCCGAAATCTGAAATTTCTCGAAGATATATTCTACACATAGCCTTACTAACTCAAACATACAATTTACTCAAATATTCATGCTCAATTCGTGGCTAAAATCCAAATTTCCATTTTTCTAGGTTTCTTCAATAATTTCCCAAATTCCTACCAATTTCCATATCTAATCCATGCATATAATCTTGTATTTAACTTACAAACGGGAGGAATTTACTTACCTTGACAATGCATGAAGGAATCCTCTATTTGAAGCCTCCCAAAATCGCCTAAGCCCAAGAAGAAATGAAGACAAATGAACCAAAATCCTTGTTTTAAAACATTCTGCCCAGGCTGATTTCCGCATCTGCGACCCCTTTATCGCACCTGCGCTTCCGCAGGTGCGCCCAAATCTTCCGCACATGCGGCCTCCTTGGCTCTAGCCCAAGATCGCACCTGCGGTGTCCTTAGCCGCACCTGCGTCCAAATCCTCGCAGGTGCGGATCACACCAGATGACAGCAATTCCAGCCTTCTTCAAACTCTCAACTTAATCCGTTAACCACCCGAGGCCTCCGGGACCCCGTCCAATTATACCAACCTGTTCCAAAACATAATGCGGACTTGCTCGAGGCCTCAAATCACATCAACAACATCGAAACCACGAATCGCGCTCAAATCCTAACTTTATGAACTTAGAAATTTCCAACTTCTACATCCGATGTCGAAACCTATCAAATCGCGCCCGATTGACCTCAATTTTGCGCACAAGTCATATTCAACATTACGGACCTGCTCCAACTTCCGGAATCGCATTCCAACCTCGATATCAAAACTTCCACTTCCGGTCGGATTTCTCAAAACCCTTCAAATTTCTATCTTTAGCCAAATGACTTCAAAATGACCTACGGACATCCAAATTCACTTCCGATCGCGCTCCCAACTCCAGAATCACCATACGAAGTTGTTGCCAGATTCGGAATCCCAAACGGACATCAACAACACTGAAATCCACTTCAAGCCCAAATTTATGAAATTCTTCTAAAATGCTAACTTCCATAATATACGCCGAAATGCTCCCGGGTTATCCAAAATCCGATCCGGTCATACACCCAAGTCCGAAATCATCATTCGAGCCTGCAGGAACCTTCAAATTCTGATTTGGAGGTCGTTTACTTCAAATTCCAATCTTAGTTGATTCTTCCAACTTAAGGCTTCTGAAATGAGAATTTTCTTTCCAAATAAATTCTAAACTTCCTGAAATGAAGCTGCTCACGGCCTCAAACCGCTGAACGACGCGCTAGAGCTCAAAACGACCGGCCGGGTTGTTACATTCTCCCCTACTTAAACCGACATTCGTCTTCGAACGTGCTAAGAATTGCTTTGGAGTTACCTGAAATCACTGTTTAACACCTCGAGCACCTGCCCGTGCTACCACCCCCCAGCTGAGCACATTAGCTTGATCAAATCTGAAGAATTCTTCTTTCATCCATATAATAAGCTTAGAACCTAGTTCCAACACTTGAAATTCTCTGCCAGGCCGAGTTCCAATACATAAACACCGTATCAACTACTAAACAATATACCAGATCATGACTGCATACCTTTGCTGAATCAACACCATTCACCGCATAACTCATCATCTGACCACAATGACATCCCCTGAACCTAAATAGCCAAAATTCCACGAATCTGATGCTCCAAATGCACCTCATGATATATATATATATATATACATCCCGCTATAATGCTGACGATACCACCACAACAGAGGAGATGTGCAGAAATTCATACCCAACTGCAGAGTTAGCAATTCCTTGAATACCTCATATTGACTAGAATCATCGCTTCATTATAAACCTGAATAATGGTATTTGTTCTTTAATATACGCTTCACATAACCTTATCGCACTGATCCCTGTCCGATAGTCCCGTCTCACCCAGTATGAACTGCTCAGACAACAAATCACCCCAACATGACCAACAACCTCACATGATACCACATCGCGCCAATAGGCCATAACTCGAACATGATAAATAAGAAATGACTCAGGAAGGGACTATTCAACTCACGCAACTAATATGAACTTTTCTCATAAAATAGGAATTAAAACACAAGAAAATAATTATAGGAACCTTACTCAACATCACACCGTTGTGACGTGCAACCCGATCCGAATAACATACCCGTGGCGACGTGCCACCGAATCCATNTATACACTCTGGATCTCAAGAGCTATCCTGCTCACATAACATCCCCATTACGCGGGACCTCAACACATAGGAAATTATCAGGCCGTTCCACAACTCACACGGCACAGTCATAAGATCACCTGATTTTGACGAAGTCGGAGCAACATCTGCTGTTCTAATACCTTTCCATGAAAAACGCTTTTACTTAAATACACATGCATGGCTCATACGGAGGCCATAATCGTATTTAAAATCCATCCACAAACATGGAGCCTACCTTGCTCGCACCAAACTAGGCTAATAGCTTTACCTGGGTCCACATTAACCCACTTTCTCTCATAATATGCAAGAACAACCATCATAGCCGGGACAAACACCCCACAATCCACAACCAAATTAACTGAACGCCTTTCCGACATAACTTCTCAGATACACAACATTGCACTTCATTACACTCAGTCCAAACCTTCAATCCATCAAGTGACTACATGTCACACTTTATACAATTTTTTTTCCGGTCACGCTTCCACGACCTTCCACACAAGGCAACAAGTCTGCACATCCACCACTGGCAATACTACATTGTAAGACAAATCAAGAACCCATAACCAGGGTACAAAGCCTCTTTCACCGAACATCAATCTCAGGTGACACTGAAGATAACACCAGCTTACTTTGAACTTTCGAATCACTTTTTCTTGCTCTTCCGGGCTCATGAAATCCTTATTAACACCGAACCGCAATCTCGATTCTTACTCCTAGTTACATAATGCTTACCGCACCTAACATGCTAATACGAGGTAGTGCAAGAATTTCCATCACAACTTCTGAACCACCAATAGGGTGAACACTTCATCATATAGAAACCTTTTACTTAACTCAATTCAAGAGTACCATCTCAAAACACGAGTGAATTCCCACAATCACCTAACATGCAAATCCTTAAGTAGTAGTCTATACCACCATAACCCTTCCGGGATCCGTCTACACCTGACAGACCATATCACTCAAATGCTCCCACATGAAATCCGTTACGACGGCTGACAAGCCTCGCACACACCGGCACAAACCACCTACATAACTTAATCACATCAAAGGAATCGATCACTGCCGAAAATGTGCCATTTCAACCATTGAAAATCAATCTATTTGCTTTTAATCATCTTCAATTGCCTCAGGAATAATAGCAACTTCCTTCACTCATAGAAAACTCAACTGTCACCCATCCCGAGTAACCTTGATTCACGAGACTAGGCTGCCTAAATCCCGCAACCCGTCTCATACCCTCCTGATAATCTTTCTACAAACCGGAGTCTATTTCTCTCACTCCTCCAATACTATCCTGCATGTTGAAACATATCATAAAGCATTCCAACCATCTTCCTCTTTCTCATAAATTACTCTGCAAAAGCTCGATTCTCGATCATACTGCTGCCTGAAACTCTTAAACGCCGCATTCTTAACTTTTGAACTCACTGGGACCGCTATTGAGAGTCACCTACTCTGACTAGCCCCTAATACAATCAACTCCAAGGCTCTCCTAGCACAGGAACACCCTTTTCAATGAAACACGTGACTGAGTCACTATCCTTACAACTCGCCCATGCCTTAAGCATAAATTCTGAATCTTCCAAATCCTAACCCTGACCCAATAGGGCCGACTCTTTCACACATTCCTCAAATTCCATGCACAATTGCCATTTTACTCCTTTCCCTTAGCTGAAATAACTTGCCAACACGCTGACAATCCGCGACCCTATGAGAAGACGACCCTACAACCTAACTGCAGATGGTGGGACTCCCCCACTTAGCCCGAAGCTACTCCTTGCACCACTCTAGACCCTGCCGAGATCCTTTCTCCTTTGATAACACGATCTTTCTCCACCAATCTGTCCAATTCCTCCAAATTCTCTTGCCAGCACTCCCTAAATACTCAAACTCTGTAGCATAATTCACACATTCCGCCTCCTACCGAATAGCCACTAGAACCCCTCACCGAGACCTGGCAACCCTGTCATCGCTAACCTATTCACAAAAGATAACCCACCTGAGGAAATCACCCGTGGACACCTTCCAATGACACTAAATGCACGCTCTCTGCGACTTCAATACCCCATCCTACGCCTTGCTTCGTTTACCAACTTTACTAGTCTGTCCGCTCCTCATGGACATCCATTAAATGCGCGACAATATCTTCAAATTCCAAGCTATGATGCCGCTCCCCCACTTTGCGACTGCTCGACTTCCGCTTCTTACACCTGGCCTCTTAGAAATGGAACCACCGCCTAGCCTCACTCCAGGATCATTCTCTGTAGCTCTTAAACCAGCAGATCACCACGACTTCAAGCTTTCCGGAGATCATCTTTCTCTAGTTGCCTTCATTATCAACACTTATCCGGTACTGAACCACCACACCTCATGATCTCGAGATGTGTACCCATGCCGATTGAACTTGATGATTCAACAAACTTGACCAAGGTAACAGTGCAACCTACTGAAGGAGAACCCAGTGCACAGAATGAGACTGAAAAGAAGTGGAGATAGCCCAGAAAATATGAATTATGTGTCGAATTATGGAAGCCAGAGACAAGGGGGGCAGAACTGGGGTCAGCAAGTTCAACCATATAGACCACCCCACCAACAACAGAACAGTGGAAATATGGGTGTCAGGGGACAACAAGGTAATGCAGCACCGTATCAGAGGCCACAAGGTTATAACCATCAGAATCAACAACAAGCATATGACCTTCCTCAGCGTCAACAGGGGGGAAACCAAGAAGATGGATTTTCCAGGTTAGAAGCTATGATGCAGCAGGTTATTGGGTCAAATGCCAAAATCAGTGAGAGAGTAGATGNTGACTCTCCGCAGTGGCAGAGACTTAAACTTGGAACTGGAGAGAGCTCGTGAAAGCAGACAGGCCGAGACACTGGTACCCATGCCGATTGAACTTGATGATTCAACAAACTTGACCAAGGTAACAGTGTAACCTACTGAAGGAGAACCCAGTGCACAGTGAGACTGAAAAGGAAGTGGAGATAGCCCAGAAGCCGGTAGTTGAGGTGGTGGTTGAGAAAGAAAAGTCCCAAATTACTGGGAAAAAGAGACCGCCATCTCCATTCCCCGGAGGCTGGCCAAATACCAAAAGGATGAACAGTACAAAAAGTTCTTGGACATGCTAAAGCAA
>ML370630.1:38810-49655 GCA_005239525.1 Nicotiana knightiana | reverse complement strand
GGGTAATTCATGCCTCCAGGAAGGATCACCAAGAGTTCTTGGTAAAATGGCAAGGGTGTGATGAATAGGAGAACACTTGGGAGAGGGGAACAAACCTCAAAGCCTACAAGAGCCTGATTGAAGATTATTTGGCAAGTAGGGCGCCGAGGACGTCGCCAACTCAGGTGGGGGAGAATGTCATGGGCGGCTTTCCAACCATGCCCCATGACCCCTTGGACGCGCCCCGTGGCGTCCCAGCAAGCCTCTCAACGCCTAGCGCCACGGACGGCCCCGTGGTCTTGGCCGCGCCAAGTGACAAGCGCGCATGTGCCTCTGTCGCCCCCACCAATTTCCCTCGTGAGCGCTCAGCCACAAGCAGCTGACAACGGACCTGTTTCTACCCCTGTAGAAAACTAAGTCCTTTTTTCTGTATTATTAGACTAGTTTTTATTCCATGTACTTTCCTTATGTTTCTCTAGCATATTTTAGTCTATTCCTGGGCATGGATCTTGCCTGAATCATTTATATTTGGAGATGGATCTTCCCTGGGCTGGATTGGACTTATATAGTACTAAGTGACTGAATGTTAGTTGATATATATATATTTGAGATGGATCTTCCCCTAGGCTAATTGGCCTTATACAGTACTGAGTGACAGACTCTCAATTGATATATATATATAAATGGGATGGATTGGCCATATACAGTGTTAAGTAACTAAACATGTCGAGTGATTGAGCATGATGAGTGGAAAGTGTGAGACAGCGAGATTGAGTACTCTGAGAGTGTGAGTACATGAGTTCATCACTGAGATACATTGCATTTGACATACGTATTTGAGATATATGCATAGAGATGCATTTCTTTCTGCTACCTGATTTTGGTGACATTCATGATTTCACCTGCATAGTGACATGTAGGCACATAGATGTACGTTCCTCATGCTATCTAAAAAATGAAACATCTTTGAAAAGTTTTTGGAAAAATCACAGTTTTACAAACCTACTCATATTTTGGTAATTTCGGTAAAAGAATTGCGTTTTCACTGATATACTTGAAAAGCATGCCTATTTTTCCTGAACTGCAAACGAGCTGAGCATCTTATATCCGCATATGTGTCTTATACCATTATTATGTTGTTATGAACTGTTGTGGGCTATTGGTGTTGAACTCCGACCTCTGTTCCAACTCGTCACTACTTTCAAACTAAGGTTAGGTTTGTCACTTATTGAGTACATGGGGGCGGTTTTACTCATACTACACATCTATACCTTGCGCGCAGATGTTGGATGTTGATGTTATTGTGTTTGACGGGAGCTGAATTTGAGGATGTACATGTGTTCCGGTTGTAGCTGCTTCTTATGCATAGTAGTCTAGACTTATGAAAGATCTGTTCATGTATGTTTTAAACAGATGATGTACTTTATTTCATATTAGCTTTGTAAATTCTTAGATACTCATGATTTATACTACTAGTCCTTGGAAAAATGTATAAGATGCAAATATTTTATTTTACTTAATTGTCTTATTAATTTCATTAGAAATGGATAGCTGTTAATTGGCTTACCTAGCAGGTTGGGTTAGGTGTCATCACGACTAGTTGGATTTTGGGTCGTGACAAGTTGGTATCAGAGCTCTAGGTTTATAGGTTCTACAAGTCATGAGCAAGTGTCTACTAGTGTCTTGCAGATTGGTATGATGACGTCCATACCTATCTTCGAGAGGCTACAGGGTATTTAGGATAAAATTCCCATCTTTCTTTCCTTATCGTGTGGTATTGATTCAACTTGAAGCGTAAAACTTTGAATTCATTCAATGATGGGAGAACTCGGTATTAGTTGTGCATCGACGGCTTGTAATTCCATGGATGGGGTGTGAGATGTTATTCTGTGTGTTGATGATGGGCTAGTTTGGAGGAATTGAGGTCGGGTTTTGACTGTAGCTCGAGCACGGGGATTTCGGTTGTATGAGCAGGTGCTTTTGGACTTATATGTCTGGTAGTGTCCCTATGCATGGAATTTGTGTCTTGATGAGTGATTGGATGGCTATATGATGAGTATGATGTGAGTGCGGGGTGGGTTCAGATGGTTCGAAGGTGTTGAGAAGAGTCTGCTTGAGATGTAAAAGGACCATTGGGTTCTTGATTTCTATCTTGATGTGACGCATAGTCTCGAGTCATGAGTGTATTGAAGGATCTTTCATATTTCTTAATCGTGCAACGAATTAGATTCTCATGGGCTTGTTGATGGGTTCAGACTCAGGAAGATTAAGTGATTGCGTAGTAGTTGTGGCTGTGAAAGGGTATATAGAGATGTCATTTGAGGCTAAGCAGGTGGGTTATAATCTGCGAGGTAATCAACGGATGTGTGATCTTTATGATGTTGTGTGGAGGCTTTCTTATCTACCAGTGGGTTATATTTGTGCGATTTGAGTTTGGGTCGGTTGTAATAGTTGACCTGATCGTCACGAGGATGAATGCGAGATTTTAGATGATTTGAGGTATTAGATGGTTTGTGTTACATGAGCTTATGAAGGATTTAGTTGAATCTCACTGCGGTATTATGGAACTAATGGGGTATGGTAAATGTAAGTTATCAGATGTTTTATTACATGGCTTTGAGCCAAGTGCGGGAGTCTGCTATCAACGAGTTGACTGCACGGTTATGTGTTGTACTAGTTTCGGTTTGAGGCATACTTGTGAATTAGATATGACTTGCAGAGGTTGAGATTGAGGATGACTCGAGTAAAGGAATTTCTGGATACGGGTTATATTACACTTTACGGGTATATGGATATCATGAAATTAGTTGATTTGTTATTCGTGGCGGATGTAGTGTGCACGGTGTATGAAGTTGCTCGGTTGCGTTAAGGCAGGGTTACTTCTTTAGGTGTGGTTGTGCTAATGGGGCACAGGTCGCTCAGCCCGTTTGAGCGGTGAAATTGAGATTTGAGCCGAGTGGATGACTCTCGAGAATATTCTCATGGATTCAACATTTATATATGGAAATCGAGAATTTTGCGAATTTGTATATGGCTAGAATCTGAGATTTTAGTTGAACGGTGTCGAGACTTATGGAGTTTTTATATAATTATGGATTCTACATTCAGCATCAAGAGAAGGTCTCTTCAGAGTAGGTGTTTTGTTTGTGGTACTTTTGGGGTGCTTGAGAGGGAATACAGCGGCTTACGGGCCTTAGGGCGGCGTGGTTTTATTCTAGGATCTCTTGTGAAGAGCTTCGGGTGAGGATCGTAGTATTCTAACAAAGAGAAGTGTAAGCTTGAGGAAAAATTCGGGAGGAAATCAGAGAAATGAAATAGCTTGGTAGTAGCTTGGATCAGCACGGTAATGGTAATGATCGGCTCTTTGGGTGCTTATGATGTGGTGAGGCTCTATATGTGTTTTGGTGTCAATAATCTTAGCTTTGGCGACCTGCGCGGCTTGATTCAGTTAGAGATATTCAATTCCGATGGCTTGGTTATGTGAAAATGGATTTCAAAGTGTTCTCAATGGTTTCTACCACTGTTCAAGGTGTAAATTTCCTGCTGGCATGGGGAACATGTTGCGTGTTGTGATTTTCTCTTGGGTGAGATCAAATGGAAGGTTCATGGCTAATTGAGTATGTAGTTTTCTTGTGATTCAGAGTTGATTATGAGATTCCCAAACTTTTCATATTCATGATAGACGCGGTATGTCGTGTGGGATTAAGATTTGCGTGTGCAAGGTCACGGTTTAGTTCTGAAAGGAAGGGCATGAATTATTAAACAACATGGGTGGTTTCAGATGACTAGATAAATGATATTACTACTTGGTATTTCCTTAGGAGAGCGTACATTTAAGAAGATGCACGGTGTTATGAATTTGGATGCTTCATTGGTGTTGTGGTACTCGCATGGCTGATCGACGACTGATATTCAGATTTTTCCATGTGTCACAAAAGAATTATAGAAGTACTCCTTGTGGAATGATTGTGTGTGAGAGATGTGTTAGACATTCGGGCTGTGGATATGGGATCAGATGTGGTGATTCATGTGTTCTATGGACTTGAAGACCAGGAGTTCTTAGAAATAGATTGTTTCGTGGTTGTGGAACGTGAAGATGTGACCAAAGTTAGCCAAATGATAGTATGTGTTATGTTCCATCCGTCTTGGACTTTCGGAGGGTTATGTATCTATTTGTGGGTGACCAGAGTGATTTTGGGTCCATTGGTAGGCCCATTAAAGATGTGTATTCTGCATCGGGTCTGATTACTTGACTCTGTTTCATTCGGTTAGATATGAGCTTCGTGTTCTAATATGTTCTATGAGTTACCCTTCTATTCTACGAAGGGATTGTGATTTGTTGGTTATATGCGCACTTGGTGCAGTTCTATTTAGGCCTTATGGAATAATTTTAGCGAGATGGGTATTAGGGTGTTGAATGATGGACTTGTAACGACCCGGTCAGTCGTTCCGAGAGTTTAGCCCTATTTCCCCCATTACTGTTTCGTTATATGCGGTTCAGCTTCATTACGTTGTGTTAGATTGGTTGGCTCGGGTTCGGAGCAATTTTTGGAGAGAAATGAGACACTTAGTCTCTTATCTTGGTTCAATAGTTGGAAAAGTCAACCAAAAGTTGACTTATTGGTAAACGACCTCGGAATGCGGATTTTATGGTTCGGATAGCTTCATTAGGTGATTTAGGACTTAAGAGTGTGTTCGGAATGTGGTTTTGATGTCCGGTGTAGAATTAGGGTTGAATTGGCGAAAGTTAATTTTTGGCGATTTTCGGTCGGCAATGCAAAAATTAGGCTATCGAGGTCGGAATGGAATTCTGGAAGTTGGAGCAGGTTCGTAATGTCATTTTGGATACGTGAGCAAATTTTCAGGTCATTCGGATGTGTTTTGGATGGTTTCGGCATCTTTGGCAAAATTTAGAAGTTTCAAAGTTCATATGCTTGAATTTGATGTAATTTTGGAATTTTTACGTTGTTTTTGGTGTTTCGAAGGCTCGACTAAGTTTGAATGATGTTATGGGGTGTGTTGGTAGGATTGGGTGAGGTCCCAGGGCCTCGGGTGTGGTTCGGATGCTCAAACGGGCACTTTCAGTCTTTGGGAGATTGCTGGTTTTCTGGTGTTTTGGCAGTAGTGATTTCTTCACTGCGATCGTGTGGATTCACCCACGATCGCGTAGAGTAAAAGATTGGGGCAGGTAACTTTTTCTATACGATCGTGTGATAAGGTTTGCGATCGCATAGGTTGAGCAGCAGAAGCAGTGCAGTCGGGATGCCCTTTGTGCGATCGCATAAGGTATTCTGAGGCACATGTGTGGGATGGACTTTGAGCTATGCGAATGCGTGAGTTGTTATGCGAACGCATAGGGTTGTATGGTCTATGCATCGCGATCGCGTGGCTGGGGTCGCGATCGCACTAAAGGAAATATTAGAGCTGGGCAGAATGTTTTAAATAGTCTTTTCTTCGAATTTTTGTCTATTTTCCTCCATTGATGAGAGGGTTTGAAGAGGAAATCGAAGGGAATCAGTTGGAGGTAAGATTTTCGACTTCATAACTCGATTATATGTTGTTTTATAAGTAACTAAACCGGAAAATGGTTGGATTTAAACCCAAAATTGGGGAGGTTAGGTGCATGGAATTGGAAATTTCTTTTGAGGATTTGAGTGGGCAATTATGGTCCGATTTTGGTGTTCTTGGTATGTATAGAATCGTGGGAGGATGAGGATTCTAGTGATGTAAATTTTATAGAATTACGAGACGTGGGACCGGGGCTCGGGTTTGGCCAAATTTCGAGAATTTTGTCTAAATTGATACTTTTCGATTGGGTTTTGTTCTTTAATGTATATTGATGACGTTAATCTGGTTTTGGTTAGATTCGGAGAATTTGGGAGCCAATTCGAGGGTCAATAACATCGCGGAGTTGCTTTTGGGTTGTTTTGAGGTAAGTAATGATTATAACTCTAAACTTGAGGGTATGACACCTCGTTATTTGATATTGTTTGGTAAATGAGGTGACCCACATGCTAAGTGACGAGCGTGTGGGCGTGCACCGATAGGGATTGCGACTTGGTCCATCCCGTAGCGACTATTAAGCCGCGTATTCGATTTTAAACCTTACGACATCCTGTATTTCAGAAGTATATACTTGTTTATGGGTTGTGAGCCATGTTTGGGGCCTCGTGCCGACCTGTTTAGACCCTCAAGGGTATTTTCAATGTTTGGGGCCTCACGCCGACCTGCTTAGACCCTCAGGGGTATTTTTACACTATTCTCACACCATCCTGATAGAACATCTGTGAACTCAGTCATGTGAACCACTTGTTGTTATTTTCACTGTTATCACACTGTTTTGAAACTCTGAGAAGTATTTTGGGCTGGGTCCCGTGAGTTGAGATGAATTGACCGAGTGGCTTGTGAGGATGAATGAGTGAGGCCGAGATCCGAGTATGTGAGGATAGTTATGGATCGGGCTGCACGTCGCAGCAATATATATATAATGAGGCCGAGAACCGAGTATGTGAGGATAGTTATGTATATATATATATATATATATATATATATATGAATTGGGATGCACGCCGCAGCAATATATATTGGATCGGGCTGCACGCCGCAGCAATATAGCGCTTGGGCTGCAGGAGCCCCTCCAGGAGTCTGTACACCACCAGTGAGCGCAGTCAACTATTATATGGATCGAGCTGCACGCCGTAGCGTATGTTATATGGGTTGGGCTGCACGCCGCAGCAATATACATTATATATGGATCAGGCTGCGTGCCGCAGCAATATACATTATATATGGATCGGGTTGCACGTCGCAGCGGAATATATATATATATATATACGTATTGGATCGGGCTGCACGTTGTAGCAGTTGTTATATAGTACCTGATGAGTGAGAGTGCTGAGTGTGAGCATTGATTTATGAGAGTAGAGTCACGAGTGACTACGAGGCATGCCCGAGAGGCTTTATTTGTGAGTGACACTATGCCTGAGTGGCGGATAATTTTATGATACTACTGTTTTCACTATTCTTTACACTGAGCCTCTTTGATAAATGTTGACTAATGATTCTTACAAGTTTAAAAAGGGGAAACTGGAGTTTTGTAAAATCTTTGGTAAATGTGGACTCTTGACTTGATCTATTAACTTTACTGGTACTTATTTTATGAAATTAAAAAGTTTAAATACTCGTCACTGCACTCATGTTTTTAGATACTTTGGTTACTTATTGAGTTGGCGTACTCACTTTACTCCCTGCACCTTGTGTGCAGATTCAGGTACCAGGGCAAAGCGATAGTTGAGCTACCCCAGTTGGAGCATTGTTCGGAGATTGTGAGGTAGCTGCCCGGCTTCCGCAGCACTACTCTTTCTCCCTCCTATTCTATCATTTGTACTTTACTTCCCAGACTTTTTGTAGTTGAGTATTTGTATTAGACTGTATCATCTCTTAGATGCTCATGATGATTGACTCCAGATGTTGGGATTGTGCTTGGATGTTCTAATCATTTTTATATTTTTTGAAATGCTTAAGAAACAGAATTATTATGAAAATTCGGATATTTGATGTATAAAATGGAAAATCATTTCATTATTTTCAATAAATTGGCTAGCCTAGTATCACGATAGGCGCCATCACGGCCAGTTGTGATTTGGGGTCGTGACAAGTTGGTATCAGAGCACTAGGTTACATAGTACTCAACTATCATGAGCAGGTTTAGTAGAGTCTTACGGATCGGTTCGGAGACGTCTGTACTTATCTTCGAGAGGCTCCAAAACCCTTAGGAAAATCTCACATTCTTGAATTCTTGTTGTGCGAATCCATTTTGTTCAACCAAGAGTGTAACTCTTGAATTCCTTCCATGTAGTTGAACGCACCCGAGAGAGCTTGGTATCAGTTGTGCATCGACGGCTTGTGACTTCTATGGATGAGATGTGATTGTGGCATGTTGGTGATGGGCCAGTCTGGAGGACTTGAGGTCGGATTCATTTTGTGGCTTGAGTGCTGAGATTTCATTGTATGGGCACATGTATTTGGGGACTTATATGTCTGTTGATGTCCTTATTGACGGGACTTTGTGGCTGGATGCCTATGTGGTGAGTGTGACTTGATGGTTAGATGTGTTCAGACTGTGATTAGTGACAAAAGGATTGGCTGGGAATGTGGAAAGAACTATTGGGTGTTTGATTTCTGTCTCGATGTGGCATATGGCTTCGAGTTGTGAGCGTATTGGAAGACCTCTCATGTTGTTTAGTTGTGGAGCGAACGGATCTTTCTGTTGAGTTATGAGTTCCTGGTGATGTCTTTTGGGCTAATCATTTCCCCAATAGAGTTCGTGTATTTGATTAATGGTGTATTCCAAATGTATTAGCACTCCTTTGTTATTGTATTCATTGATGGCATCCTGGCGTATACGCGTAGCCAGGGGTAGCATATTCCTATGTTTCACCATATTTTTCCCATTTTCTGGATATTCCCTGTGAGTCTTCAGTTACATCTGTTCATGTGTAGACTCTGGTGGGCAATACTATTGTTTTGGACCGTGTGTACGTCGTGTGTGATATCTATTGGAGACCTACTATCACTCACCATGGTCGATTTTGATGTGATATTGGGCATGGATTGGTTATCACTGTGTCATGTTGTTCTCGATTGTCAAGCTAAGACCGTGACCTTAGCTATGCCAGGATTTCCGAGGGTTGAGTGGAGAGGTTCTTATGAGTATGTGCCTTGTAGGGTGATTTCCTACCCGAAGGCTCAGCGTATGGCTGAGAAGGGGTGTTTATCGTATTTGGCTTTTGTGAGGGATGTCAGTGATGAGACTCCCGCTATTGATTCGATTCTTGTGGTCTGTGACTTTCCGTACGTGTTTCCTACAGACCTGCCAGGGATGCCACCTGACAGGGACATTGATTTTGGTATTGACCTGGTGCCAGGCACTCAACCTATTTCTATCACCTTATCGTATGGCACCAGCAGAGCTAAAGGAATTAAAGGAGCAGCTTCAGGAACTCCTAGATAAGGGGTTCATTCGGCCTAGTGTGTCACCTTGGGGTGCACCGGTGTTGTTTATAAAGAAGAAAGATGGTTCTATGCGTATGTGTATTGATTATCAGCAGCTGAACAGGGTTACGGTGAAGAACCGGTATCCCTTGACCCGTATAGATGACTTGTTTGATCAGTTGCAGGGTGCCAGGGTATTTTCCAAGATTGAATTGTGTTCCGGCTATCATCAGTTGAAGATTCGGGGGCCAGACCTTCCGAAGACTGCTTTCTGGACTAGATATGGTCATTATGAGTTTCTGGTTATGCCATTCGGGCTGACCAACGGCCCAGCAGCCTTTATGCACTTGATGCACCGTGTATTTTGGCCTTATCTGTATTATTTCGTCATCGTGTTTGTTGACGATGTTTTGGTGTATTCCTAATCTCGGGAGGATCATGAGCAGCATTTGAGAGTTATGCTTCAGACCTTGAGGGAGAAGAGATTGTATGCAAAATTTTCAAAGTGTTAGTTCTGCCATCAGCTTCAGGTTCTTATACCGCATATTGTGATGCCTCGAGGGTAGGCGTTGTTTGTGTTTAGATGCAGAAGGGTGTAGTGATTGCGTGATAGTTATGATCTTCGGAAGTGTAGAGAGAGATATCAGTTTGAGGCTAAGCCGGCAGGGGTATCTCCTGCGGGTTATCATGGGGTGTGTGATCCTTATGTTGTTCTAAGTTCTCTTCTACCAGTAAATGATATATGTTGTTATTGAGTATAGATCACTTGTGGAAGTTGGCGTGACTATTACAATGGTGAATGCGAGATTTGCAGATGACTTGAGTTGTTATACAGGTTGTGTTATTGTGGGCATTGTGAGTTATTGTTTGTCTTGATTGTTGGCTTTGAGCCAAGTGGGGGAGTCTGTTAATGATAAGTTGATTGCACGATTATGTGTTGTATTGGTTTCAGTTCGAGGTATATTGGTGGACCAGTTATGACGTGCAGAGGTGGAGTCTGGGAATGACTCGAGTAATGGAAATTCTTCAATACAGGTCGTAATGTACTTTATTGGGTAAATGGGTTCTATTGAATGATTGAATATTAGGGTTGTGCTATGTATTCAAGTAGTGGAATTGAGATCAGATATAGTAATTCGTGCGCTTCATGGACTTCGAGACTGAGAGTTCTCATAAACATGTTATTTTGTGGTAGTGAACTGTGAAGATGTGAGCAAAGCTAGTTGGATGTTAGTATGTACCATGATTTAGTCATTGTGAACTTTTCGGTAAGTTATCTATTTGTTGTGGGGGACCAGATGTCACGACCCAAACCGATGGGCCGCGACGGGCACCTGGTACCTTACTCGATCGAGTACCAACGTAACGTATCTTTCTTATTACATCATCATATACACGTGACATACGAGTCTAATATGCCAACATAATCATTTATAAACTCAAAACATAGACCGACAAGGCCATACAATCTTTCACGTACACGACATATGTCTACAAGCCTCTAAGAGTACATAAATGTCATAAAGGTCGGGACAGAGTCCCGCAATACCAGAAAATACACGTCTAAATCATACTAACAAAACAAGCAACTCCGAAGCAAATGGAGTGCAGCAACATCTTCCGCTGAGCTAATAGCCTACTTGGAGGGCTCTCGACCTGTCTATCGGGACCTGCGGGCATGAAACGCAGCGTCCCCAGGCAAAGGGATGTCAGTACGAAAAATGTACCGAGTATGTAAGGCACATAAATGAATACATAAGAGACATGGAAGAGATATAGAGTAATTGACTCAACCTGTATGTCTGGATAACTCTGTAAATAATAATTTACTTTTAGCATCATGCATATGCGTATGAATGTCACGTGTATATG
>ML370630.1:0-37111 GCA_005239525.1 Nicotiana knightiana | reverse complement strand
CTGTCTTGTTTTCCTCTAGTTTCAGAGACAGTCATGTATTTCCTTTCAGACTTTGTATTTAGCACTCTTATAGACAGTTCGTGAGTTTGTGACTCCGGGTTTTGGGAAAATTATGCGTCGATGTATTATGTTGTCTTTACTTAGTTTTGAAAACCAAATTTATTTTTTCCCGTTGTTAAGTTGTGAACTGTTTTTAGCTTATTCTGTTAAATCGATGTTTTCATGCTAGTTTAACTGTACATGTTGGCTTGTCTAGCGGGTTCAACGTTAGACGCCATCACGGCCCGATGGTGGGATTTCGGGGCGTGACAAGTTGGTATCAGAGCACTAGGTTGCTTAGGTCTCACAACTCACGGACAACTTGGTAGAGTGTGAGGGATCGGTACGGAGACGTCTGTATTTATTCCCCAGAGGCTGCAAAGTTAGGATGACTCCACATTTCTTTTCATCTTTGTCGTGCGATATGAATTCCAAGTACTGATTGAGTTTCTATTCTATTCTCTCGCAGATGGCGAGGATGCGTGCTTCCCTTGGTTCCGCTCAGCATCCCGACACTCCTACTACAGCTCCTACGAGGGGTCGAGGTCGAGGATGGGGTCGTGCTAGAGGCTGAGGCCGAGGCCGGGGCCGGGGCCAGGCTCAGCTTAGAGCAGTAGCCCCAGTGGAGGACCCTCAGGTCGATTCTGACGAGGAGGTCCCAATTTCGGCAGTCCCAGTTAGACCAGCTCAGGTCCTAGAGGGGTTCATAGCTACCCTAGTGCTTCAGGACGCTCTTGTCCGTCTAGTCGGACTCATGGAGAGTGTAGCACAGGCGGGTCTTCTTCCTACTGCACCAGCCATCTCTCAGGCTGGGGGAGGTACCCAAACTCCTGCCACTCGCACGCCAGAGCAGCTAGCTCTACAGTTTCAGACTCCGGCACCTCAGCCAGCCAGAGTAGCTCAGCCGGGTATTGCAGCACCGGTAGCAGAGGGAGCAGCTATGTCAGCAGATGCTTTGTGGAGACTGGACAGGTTCACTAAGTTATTCACTGCCACTTTTACTGGTTCACCGTTAGAGGACCCCCGGGATTTTTTTTGGACAACTGCCATGAGGTTCTTCAGAACATGGGCATAGTGGAGTCTAACGGAGTTGACTTCGCTAGTTTTCAGTTATCTGGCAGAGCCAAGAGTTGGTGGAGAGACTATTGCTTAGCCAAACCAGCCGGGTCTGCACCTTTGACTTGGACTCAGTTCTCAAAGGTATTTTTGGGGAAATTCCTTCCCATTACTCAGAGAGAGGACCTTCGAAGGTAGTTTGAGCGTCTCCAGCAGGGATCTATGTCAGTCACTCAGTACAAGACCAGGTTCATCACTCTAGCCCGACATGCTCTTATGATACTTCCCACTGATCGGGAGAGGGTTCAGAGATTTATTGAGGTATTGGCCCGGCATATCAGACTTCAGATGGCTAGAGAGTCAGGTACCGATATATCGTTCCAGGATGCGGCCAATGTGGCCAGGAGGATTGAGATGATTATGTCACAGGGTGGTGGTCAGGGGGCTGACAAGAGGCCCCATCATTTCGGTCGTTTCAGTGGAGCCTCATCTGGGGGAAGGGATTCTTCAGGCAGAGGTCATCCTCCCAGACCCTTCCAGTCAGCTCTCTAGGCTTCCCATGGTACTTCAGGTGGTCGTGGTTATTAGACGCACTATTTTGATCAGCAGCCTTATAGTGTGCCACCAGCTCCCATCAGTGCACCGCCGCATCAGAGTTTCCGAGGTGGTCATTCAGGTCGACAGGGTCAGAATCAGTTCCCTCAGCAGCCGAGGTCTTGTTACACTTGTGGCGATCTGAGTCACCTTGCCAGATTTTACCCTCGAGCACCAGGTAGTTCGCAACATCAGGGTTCTCATGCTATGGTACAGGCACCAGGTGTTCCACATCCTGCCCAGCCAGCTAGAGGTGGGGGTAGAGGTGCTAGAGGTGGAGGTAGAGGTCATAGAGGTGGAGCTTAGGCCGCCAGAGATGGAGGCCAGCCAGCAGTTGGCCGTCTCAGAGATGTGGTTCAGGGTGGTAGGGCCCAGCCCCGATGTTATGCTCTTCCAGCCAGGACAGAGGTTGAGTCTTCAGATACAGTCATTACAGGTACTATTCGGGTGTGTGACAGAGATGCTTCAGTGCTATTTGATTAAGGGTCTACGTATTCATACGTGTCCTCTTAATTTGCACCGTACCTGGTCATGCCTAGTGATCCACTGAGTATTCTTGTTTATGTATCTACACCGGTGGGTGATTCTATTATGGTCGATCGAGTCCATCGTTCTTGTGTTGTGGCGATTGGGGGTCTTGAGACCCGTGTTGATTTGTTGCTTTTAGGTATGGTCGACTTTGATGTTATATTGGGGATGGACTGGTTATCCATACATCATGCTATCTTGGATTTCCATGCCAAGACTGTGACCTTAGACTTACCAGATTTGCCCCGTTTGGAGTGGAGAGGGACTCCTGGTCATTCTACCCGCAGTGTTATTTCGTACGTGAAGGCTCGGCGTATGGTCGAGAAAGGGTATTTGGCTTATTTGTCTTATGTGCGCGATTCCAGTGTTGAGGTTCCCTCTATTGATTCGGTACCGTGGTTCATGAGTTTCCTGAGGTCTTCCCTTCAGACTTGCCGGGGATGCCACCCGACAGGGACATTTATTTCTGCATTGATCTGGCTCCGGGAACCCAGCCCATTTCTATTCCGCCGTATCGCATGGCCCCACCAGAGTTGAAAGAGTTGAAGGAACAGTTGCAGGATTTGCTTGGGAAGGGTTTCATTATACCCAGCGTTTCTCCTTGGGGTGCGCCGGTGTTGTTTGTGAAGAAAAAGGATGGTTCGATGAGGATGTGCATTGATTACCGGCAATTGAACAAGGTTACAATCAAGAATAAGTATCCACTTCCAAGGATTGATGATTTGTTTTATCAGCTTCAGGGTGCCAAGGTATTTTCAAAGATAGACTTGAGATCTGGCTACCATCAGTTGAGGATTAGGGCATCCGATGTCCCTAAGATAGCTTTCCGCACTCGGTACGGACATTACAAGTTTTTGGTCATGTCGTTTGGGTTGACAAATGCCCCAGCAGCTTTTATGGACTTCGTGAATCGAGTGTTCAGGCCTTATTTGGACTCGTTCGTGATAGTCTTCATTGATGATATATTGATATACTCCCGCAGCTAGGAGGAGCACGAGCAGCATCTCAGAGTGGTTCTTCAGACTCTGAAGGACAGTCAGCTATATGCAAAATTTTCGAAGTGTGAGTTCTGGTTGAGTTCAGTTGCATTCCTGGGTCATGTCGTATCAGCAGAGGATATTCAGGTTGACTCGAAGAAGATTGAGGCAGTCAAGAACTGGCCTAGACCAGCATTAGCTACAGAGATTCGGAGTTTCTTGGGATTGGCAGGCTATTATCGTCGGTTCGTGGAGGGGTTCTCATCTATTGTAGCCCCGATGAACAGGTTGACCAAGAAGGGTGCCCATTTCAGATGGTCGGACGAGTGTGAGGCGAGCTTTCAGAGGCTCAAGACAGCTCTAACTACGGCACCGATATTGGTTTTTCCCACAGATTCAGGGCCTTATATAGTCTATTGTGATGCTTCCCGTATTGGCTTGGTGCAGTGTTGATGCAGGATGGCAAGGTCATTGCTTATGCTTCGTGGGAATTGAAGATTCATGAGAAGAACTATCTAGTGCATGATTTGGATTTGGCATCCATTGTTCACGCATTGAAGATTTGGAGGCACTATCTGTATGGTGTGGTGTGGTATGTGAGGTGTTCACGGATCATAAGAGTCTTCAGTACTTGTTCAAGCAAAACGAGTTGAATTTGAGGCAGAGGAGGTGGTTGGAGTTGTTGAAGGATTATGATATTACCATCTTATATCACCAAAGGAAGGCCAATGTGGTGGCCGATGCTTTGATTAGGAATTCAGCTAGTATGGGCAGTCTTGCTTTTATTCCGGTCAGTCAGAGGCCGCTTGCTTTGGATGTTCAGGATTTGGCCAATCGATTTGTGAGGTTGGATATCTCTGAGCCTAGACGAGTGTTGGCTTGTACGGTCGCTCGTTCTTCATTATTAGAGCGTATCCGTGATCGGCAATTTGATGATCCCCATTTGTGTGTCAAGGTGCAGCGCGGAGGCGCCAAGCAGGTAACCTTAGATGATAATGGTGTTTTGAGATTGCAGGGGCGAGTTTGTGTGCCCAATGTTGATGGGATTCGAGAGTTAATTTTAGAGGAGGCCCATAGTTCCCGGTATTCTATTCATCCGGGCGCAGCGAAGATGTATCAGGATTTGCGGTAGCATTATTGGTGGCGTAAAATGAAGAAGGATATTGTGGCACATGTGGCGCGGTGCTTGAATTGTCAACAGGTTAAGTATGAGCATCAGAGACCTGGTGTTTTATTTCAGAGGATTGAGCTTCCCTAGTGGAAGTGGGAGAGGATCACTATAGACTTCGTTACTGGACTACTGTTGACCCGGAAGAAGTTCGATGCAGTTTGGGTCATTGTTGATAGGCTGACCAAGTCAGCGCATTTTATTCCTATGGCGGTCTCCTATTCATCCGAGAGGTTAGTTGAGATCTATATCCGGGAGATTGTTTGCCTTCATGGTGTGCCGGTATCTATCATTTCAGACCGGGGCGCGCAGTTTACCTCACGTTTCTGGAGAGCAGTTCAGCGAGAGTTAGGCACCCAGGTAGAGTTGAGCACAGCATTTCATCCTCAGACGGATGGACAGTCCGAGCGAACTATTCAGATATTGGAGGATATGCTCCGAGCTTGTGTTATTGACTTTGGAGGATCATGGGATCAGTTCTTGCTTTAGCAGAGTTTGCCTACAACAACAGCTACCAGTCGAGTATCCAGATGGCTCCTTATGAGGCTTTATATGGTAGGCGGTGTCAATCTCCGGTTGGATGGTTTAAGCCGGGAGAGGCTCGGTTGTTGGGTATAGACTTAGTCTAGGAGGCCTTGGACAAGGTCAGAATAATTCGGGATAGGCTTCGTACAGCTCAGTCCAGGCAAAAGAGTTATGCAGATCGCAAGGTTCGAGATGTGGCTTTCATGGTTGGTGAGCGAGTATTGCTCTGAGTGTCACCTATGAAGGGAGTGATGAGATTTGGAAAGAAGGTCAAGCTCAGCCTTCGGTTCATTGGTCCGTTTGAGATTCTTGATCGAGTGGGAGAGGTGGCTTATAGACTTGCATTGCCGCCTAGCTTATCAGTCGTACATCCAGTTTTTCATGTGTCCATGCTTCGGAGGTATCACAACGATCCAGCCCACGTACTAGATTTCAGCATTGTCCAGTTGGACAAAGACTTATCTTATGAGGAGGAGCCGGTAGCTATTCTAGACCGGCAGGTTCATTAGTTGAGATCCAAGAGTTTCCCTTCTGTTCGTGTTCAGTGGAGAGGTCAGCCTCCTGAGGTATCGACCTGGGAGTCCGAGTCCGATATGCGAAGTCGTTACCCTCACTTATTCCCCGACTCAGGTACTTCCTTCTTCTGTCCGTTCGAGGACGAACGGTTGTTTTAGAGGTGGAGAATGTGACGACCCAAAGGGGTCATCACCTATTTTATTACCCATTTCATACATCCGAGGCCTTGAAAACCTCATATGTAGTTGCCTTGATTTGCGTGTTAAGTCCGGGCGCGTAGCCGGACAGCTTAAAAATGAAATTCTATGAAAAATGCTAAAATTTGATATTAAAATGAGTAAATTTGACTTCGGTGGGTAAATGGGCCCGGACCCAGACCTGGACCCGTGATTTGACGGTCCCGGACGGTCCGTAGGAAAATATGGGACTTGGGCGTATGCTCGGAATCGAATTCCGAGGTCCCAAGCCCGAGAAATGAATTTTTGAGTGAAATTGTTTTTCTGAAATTTATAAAGAAAAGTGAAATGAAAATTGGTTAGAATGTGTTGGTATCGGGCCCTTATTTTGGTTCCGACGCCCGGTACAGGTCTTATATGTGGTTTAAGATATTTCTGTGAATTTTGGTTGAAATTGGACGTCGTTTGACGTGTTTCGGACTTAAAACTCTAAATTTGAAAGTTTATGAAGTTTGAAGAAAAACTAGTGATTTTGAGGTTTGATTCATTGTTTATGATGTTATTTTGGCGATTTGATTGCACGGATAAGTTCATAGGATGTTTTTGAGGTAGTGTGTATATTTTGTTTGGAGCCCCGAGGGCTCGGGTGAGTTTTGGATAGGCCACGGATTGCATTTTTGAACTTGGAAATTTATTGGTGTAACTGATTTGCACGCTTCGCATTTGCTAAGCCAGCATCACAAATGCGATCTATTCATCGCAAATGCGAAGATGCCCTTGCTGGCCAGGGATCGCAAATATGACCATATGGTTCGCAAATGCGAGTATGGAACCTTCGCAAATGCGACATTTTTTATCGCAAATGCGAAGTCCTCCTTTTGTTCAGTGTTCGCAAATGCGAGCAAAACTTCGCAATTCCCATATCAGGTCGGGGTTCGCAATTGCGAACCCCAGTTCGCAATTCCCATACCAACCAGAGGCCTGCAATACACTTAAACCGAATTTTGACTCCATTTTTCATATTTTCTCAAACTCAAACACACTTAGGCGATTTTTCCAAGAACAAGACTTCTTCCAAATCATTTGTAAGTTTGTTTTTACTCAATTCTTTCAATCATTAGCATCATTTAAGATGCTCGTCACTGCACCATGTTTTTAGATACTTTGGTTACTTACTGAGTTGGCGTACTCACTTTACTCCCTGCATCTTGTGTGCAGATTCAGGTACCAGGGCAGAGCGATAGTTGAGCTACCCCATTTGGAGCATTATTCGGAGATTGTGAGGTAGCTGCCCGGCTTCCGCAGCACTACTGTTTCTCCTTCCTATTCTTTCATTTGTACTTTACTTCCCAGACTTGTTGTAGTTGAGGATTTGTATTAGACTGTATCATCTCTTAGATGCTCATGACGATTGACTCTAGATGTTGGGACTGTGCTTAGATGTTATAATCATTTTTATTGTTTTTGAAATGCTTAAGAAACAGAATTATTATGAAAATTCAAATATTTGATGTATTAAATGGAAAATCATTTCATTATTTTCAGTAAATTGGCTAGCCTAGTATCACGATAGGAGCCATCACAGCCAGTTGTGATTTGGGGTCGTGACAGGACTACACGTTGGTTATGTTATTTTTGGACTGTGGTATTGTGTTATTTGCTTCTCTGTGATTATGGTTGTGCACCTTGGGTACTTGATGTCGAATTGCGTGGTTATTGATTTTGAGCATTATGGCTTGAGGTATTTCATGTGGACCAGTGTTTGGATGGGGTCACACATTGCAGCAAAGTTAAGTTGAGATATGATCCTTTGGGTTAGATTCGTGTGTCTTGGTTGTACTATGTAACATGGGTTTGTAGCCTTGCGATTCTGGTGGTACTTGTTGAACTTGTGGGATGGTTCTCTCGTTTAAGTCATTTCCCATGATTGAGTACATTGAATTGTTGTGTATTAGTGCACAGATTGCACAGGATGTGGCTTTAGGTTGTATTGATGTGTCAAATCACTAGAGTGGTTGTGTTTGATGAGATGAGGTCATTGGACCTAGAATGGGTGCTATCTGATTTGTTTGCGGTATATTTGGGAGGCTAATGCAATTGATCGGCTTAGAATCTGGCCATAGTTATTGTCGAAGGAAAAGGAGCTCCATGACTTCTTGATTTGATAAGTGGTTATGAGATTCTGTGTGCTTCTTTCATCATTGGTAGTGTACAAAGGTTTTAGAACGAGGTTTTGTTTGATATGAGGGTTATTACCGGTACAACAGTTATTGTAGTCGAAAATTATTGCTATGAGCATTTGAGTTATGCAGTATATTATGTGATTACATATTGGGTTATGGTTATGGCTTGATATAGCTTGTTCAGACTTATAGAGTGTGTAGATGCGAGGTTCGAGTCTTATAGGAAATTTCGGATGTGGGAAATTTGGATTCATTGGTTTACGGGCAAGGTGAAGTAAAGATCTTCAGTATGTTGTGTTTTCATGCCCATATGGAATAGGGTGACGTGGTATCACCCTCGGGTATGTGCATGGTAAGGTTACATGGGGGTTTGATGACTTTGGAACAACTCTCAGCACGTTCAAGGATGAACGTATGTTTAAGTAGGGGATTATGTAACGACCTGACCGGTCGTTTTGAGAATTTGTACTTCAATCAGTAGTTTGAGGCATGAGTAGCTCCGTATGATGTATTATGACTTGTGTAGATCATCGATTTTGGTTTTCAGGTTATTCGGAAGTAATTTGGAAGAATGAATTTCATTGTTGAAGTTTTAAGTTGGAAGAGTTGACAAAGTTTGACTTTTGTGAATTTGTTTCCGGAATGAAGTATTGAGGTATCCATTATGTCCGGATGGTGATTTCAGACTTGGCCGTATGCCCGGATTTGCGTTTGGATATTTCTAGAAGGATTCGGTGCTAATTGGCGAAAGACTGAAAAGTTCATAAGTTTGACCGGGAGTTGAATTTGATTATATCGGATTCGGATTTTGGTTCCAGGAATTTGAATAGCTTTGTTATGTCATTTGGGACTTGTGTACAAAATTTGAGTTCATTCTGAGTTGATTTGATATCTTTCGTTGTGAGTTTTGGAAGTTGAAAGTTCAAGAGTTCATTAAGTTGATTTGAGGTGCAATTTGGCGTTTCGATGTTGTTATGTGTGATTTGAGGCCACGAGTAAGTCCGTTTTATGTTATAGGAGTTTTGGTATATTCAGAAGGGGTCTCGACTTGGATGAGTTTCAGACAAGGTTCAGACCATTGAGGCACATGTTGCATCTGGCTAAGGCTAGTGGTTCTGGTGTGGCCCACATATGCAGACAATTGGTCGCAGAAGCGATGTCGTAGATGTGAAGTCTTCTTCGCAGAAGCAAGGTGAAACATGGGCAAGGAGCGTGTTTAGCTTCGCACCTGCGGTTGCACAGAAGTGGATTGGGATCCGCATATGCAAAGAGTCAGGTGGCTAGTAGAGTCCGCAGAAGCGGAGCTCGTGTCGCAGAAGCGGCTCATGTGTCTGCAAAAGCGAAAATGGCTGGGCAGGAGCTTTTAAATCGAGGGTTTGGTTGTTTTATTTATATTTGGAGTTCTAGACCTCGAATTGAGACGATTATTGAAGCAATTTTCACCATGTGACTTGGGGTAAGCATTCTTGAATCACTTGTGATTATATTTCATGATTTTATCTTCATTTTTGGTAGTTAGATTATGGATTTTAGAGAGAAAATTGGCGGTTTTAGCCTAAAGTTTCATGGAGTGAGTTTTTGATTTTTGATTTTTGAACATCAATTGGGAGTCGAATTTGGTTGAAAGTAGTATGGTTGGACTCGTAATTGAATGGGTTGTCGGATTTTGTGAGTTTTGTCGGGTTCCGAGGTGTAGTCCCGAGTTTGATTTTTTGTTGATTTTGGGATTTTGAGTGAAGATGCAACCTCTATTAATTGGAATTGTTTCCTTAGACTTTATTTGATGGATTTGAGTTGCTTTTGGCTAGTTTTGAGCCGTTCAGAGATTGTTATGCGCGGGATAGCATTTTTGGAGCATCGTTTTGCTTGCCCGACATTGGATTTGGCTTGTTCAAGGTAAGTAACACTTCTAAACTTGGTGGTGAGGGTATGAAACCCCTCATTGCGTGTTATGTTATCGACGTCGAGGTGACGCGCATGCTATCTGACGGGCGTGTGGACCTGAACTGTGTGATTTGTGATTTAGTCGATTTCATGGAATTGTGTAGCTATCTTCTATGGATATCTTCAACGTACTCTATGAGTTAGAATACTTAAGCTGATTAGGCATATGTTGGTATTATTGGGACCCACTGAAGTCATTTTTGTTCTTGAATTACATGCTTAAATTGAAGTTTCATACTCAGTCATATTTATTCATTGCATATCATATCCCAGTCTCTCTTGCTATTTATTTATACATTATATCATCATTTTTGGGCTAGTTTCATGGCATTGTGATCCTGAGAGACTGGAAAGTTTGATGACTGAGTGACGCCGAGGGCCTGTTTGTGAGTGATATTTATGGGATCGGGTTGCACGCCGCAGCATGTTTTATTGATTTATGCCTGGATCTGGCTTATTATAGCGCTTGGGATGAAGGATCCCCTCCGGAGTCTATACACACCCCCAGTGAGCGCAGTTAATTTATATTGAGGGATGGATCTTCCCTGGGCATGGATCTTGCCCGAATCATTTATATATGGGGATGGATCTTCCCCTAGGCTATATTGGCCTTATATAGTACTGTGTGACTGATTATCAGTTGATATATATATTTGGGATGGATCTTCCGCTGGGCTGGATTGGCCTTATACAGTACGGAGTGACTGACTATCAATTGATATATATATATATATATATATGGGATGGATCTTCCCTGGGCTTGATTGGCTATATATTGTACTGAGTGACTGAACATGTTGAGTGATTGAGATGATGAGTGGAAAGTGTGAGGTAGTGAGATTGAGTACTCTGAGAGTGTGAGTACATGAGTTCATCACTGAGATAGATTGAATTTGACATGCGTATTTGAGATACATGCATAGAGATGCATTTCTTTCTACTACCTGGTTTTGGTGACATTCATGATTTCACTTGCATAGTGATATGCAGGTACATAGATGTACTTTCCTCATGTTATCTGAAAAATAAAACATCTTAATTATTGTTGAAAAGTTTTGGAAAAAATTACAGATTTACAAACCTAATCATATTTTGGTGATTTCGGCAAAAGAATTGGATTTCCACTGATATACTAGAAAAGCATGCCTATTTTTCGGAACTGCGAACGCGTTGAGCATCTTATACCATTATTATTATGTTGTTATGAACTTTTGCAGGCTATTGGTGTTGGACTCCGACCTTTGTTCTAGCTCGTCACTATTTTCTATCTAAGGTCAGTTGTTACTTATTGAGTACATGGAGTCGGTTGTACTCATACTAAACTTCTACACCTTTCATGCAGATGTTGGATGTTGATGTTGATGTGTTCGACGGGAGCTGGATTTGAAAGATGTACTTGCGTTCCGATTATATCTGCCTCTTGTGCATGATAGCTCTAGACTTATGAAAGATTTGTTCATGTATATTTCAAACATATGATGTACTTTATTTCATACTAGCTTTGTAAATTTTTGTACTACCAGTCCTTGGGGAAATGTATAAGATGCAGATATTTTCTTTTACTTAATTGTCTTATTAAATTTCATTAGAATTTGATAGTTATTAATTGGCTTACCTAGCGTGTTGTGTTAGGTGTCATCACAACTAGTTGGATTTTGGGTCGTGACAGGTAGAGCAATCGGTTATAAAACTATAAATCCTTAAAAATAATAAGAGAAGCATATGATCAAGATGGTCATAATAAGAACGCGAGTGCTCTGAAAGAGCCCATAGCATAACACTTCATAAGACTTTGTAAGAAAAGGCTTAGTTATCTGAAAATAATGTGAAAAAATTTCGATAAGTTATATCTTTATTGGGTAAGGAATCAACGTAAAAATGATCATTGATGGTATTTTGATATAATATATTCAACATTATAAATAATGATGAGAATTTTGAACTCATTTCTATTAAAGAATGTGCACTACTTGGCCAAAAGAAATGACATAATTCAAGTAGAATTGACTTTACTTAGAGAACATGAACTTTTCAGACTTGTGGTCCAAATACCTAAAGGTATAAAGTAGTGGATTACAAAAAAAAAATTGGTGCAAAAATGAAAATAAAAATTCTCAGACATAAAGATGAGTTGTGGTACAAGATTTTTAGCAAATATTCTAGTATTGATTAAATGGAGACATGCTCCCCTGTGGTGCATACAATCATTTTTAGATTTCTCAACAGTCTGGAAATATATGAAAAACTCAATACACATACAATAATAAATTTTTTTTTTATTAATATAAAATATCTAGACATCGAAAGAAAATCGTTGAAGGATTTAAATTGTTAAGAAGCATAAAAAATTCTCGAAAAATTTATTCAATAAAGCTTCAGTAAGTCCTTATATGATTAAGCAATCATGACATATGTAATTTATCTTAGTTTCTTTATAAAAATACTTAGATCTATTTCAACATAATTTTTGTATATCTTGATTACTTAAATATTGTTGGAAATCGTAGAGAGTTTTCAAAAGTCTTTTTTTTCTTCTTTCTTTCCGAAAATGAAAAGGAAACCATTTGTACTCTCATAAATCAAGTTGGATAATGTCTAAACCTAATGATTTAAAAGTAAAACAAAGATAGAGGATCCCAGAAAAAGAAAACACTCAGTGAATGTTGCCGAATTTCTCATTCTATAGGAGTAATAAGCGAAAAAGGGGATTCTTTAGGCTACTCCGTGGAAGAGTCAACACGAAAGAAACCAAATTTTCATATTCAATGTGGGACGATTTAATATTTTTTTCATTCATTCCCATCCAATCAGCGGTGGATTATCTATTGAGCATATTTGAAATGAATGATTTTGGAAAGATCTAAAATCATAAAAGATTTCAATGCGATTTCATTGAGTACCTTGATTGTTATGAGATCGCTCGATATAAATAAATATCCATTTCAATCTCAAAATGATGAAGAACTTCTCACTGTTGAGATATCCTATGTTAGTACAATTGGGGTATTAATGTACCTTGACAAGAATTTTCTGCGAGATATAGCTTTCTCTGTAAGCTTGTTGTAAGATTTAATTCTGTCCCAACAAAAAGACATTAATATGGTAACATATAATCAGATACCTCCAAGGGATAAATAATATAGGATTATTTTATTCAAATGAATCCAGATTATAACTGATTGATTTTGCAGATATATGATATTTGTGCGATTCACATAAATATATAATAATCATTCATGAAGCAAGTCAAGAGTGACTCTGGTTAAAATCAATAATTTAATACATTCAAAAATACGAGGCTTTCTTTGGAGAAAAATATTCCAACGTTATTGTATAAAGTTAATGCTACGTGCATAGCTTTACTAAAAGGAAGATACGTTAAAGGAGACAGAACTAAACACATTTTATCAAAATTCTTTTTCACTAATGATCGTCAAAAAATGGTAAAATAAATGTTAAACAAGTTCATTCGAGTTATAATTTGGTAGATCTGTTCACCAATGCATTGCCAACCTTAACATTTGAGAAACTGATATACAACATTGGAATGTTGCATCTCCGAGATATTAAATGATGTTTTCATCATGGAGAGAAAAATATTCCGTGTAGTATTTTTCCTTAACAAAGTTTTGTCTTATTGGATTTTTTCTTCGAAAATTTTTAATGACGCAACTAGTGATGCAAATTATAAGATATTTATATTTTTTTTGCTACGAATTTTTTCCTATATGATTTTTTCTTACTAATGTTTTAACCAGACATATTATCTACTAATGGATATCCACAAGGGAATATTATGAAGCAAATTGCTTCTGATGAATATCTTACAACTTGAAGGTCTTGTTGCAACTTGTAAAAAGAAACTATTTTATTTTTGGGATTTTCTAGCTATATTATATTAGAAACTTATTTACCACTTGTCTTTAGGTTCCTTAAAAATTACATTGTGTATCTATATTTACTATTTATACAAAATCATAATAAAAGAAAGATCCTTTAAATTTAAGGATTAGTTATAACCGTAACCCTCCCCCCTTCGTATTCCCCACATCTGCCAACTTAATACCTCCATACAAGCACGGTTTTCTTCCTAATTTTAAAATATTTCAAAATCATTCTCTCTTTCATAAAAATCGACCAAATCCTATCTCTCTTTCACATAAATCAAGTGACCATCTCTCTAAAATTGTAGCATCATATGTTTCTCTAAATTAATTCCGCCAACAACCATTAAAAAGCTTTAACCATGGAATAAATTCATCAACATTATCTCTAAATTTGTAGCTCAGAGGTTTCGCCATTGACATCCATTAAAAGCTTTGAAGCTTTGAATTCTGTGACGACCTGATCGGTCGTTTTGAGCTCTAGCACGTCGTTCAGCGATTTGAAGCCATGATTAGCTCCATTTCAGGTATTGTGACTCGTAGGCATGGTTGGAGTTGATTTTCGGGAAGTTCGAAATCAAATTGGAAAGAAAATTCTAATTTCAGAAGCCTTAAGTTGGAGAAATTGACTAAGGTTGGAATTTTGAGTAAATGACCTCCGAATCAGGAATTGAAGGTTTCAACAGGTTTGTATGATGATTTCAGACTTGGGCGTATGTCCGGATCGGGTTTTGGATAAACCGGGAGCGTTTCGGTGTGTATTGTGGAAGTCAGCATTTTTTAACAAATTTCCTAAGTTTGGCTTGGAGCACATTTCAGTGATATTGATGTTCGTTTGGGATTTTGAGCCTGGGAATAGCTCTGTATGGTGATTCTGGAGTTGGGAGCGCGATCGGAAGTGAATTTGGATGTCCGTAGGTCATTTTGAAGTCATTTGGCTAAAGATAGAAATTTGAAGGTTTTTGAGAAATCCGACCGGAAGTGAAAATTTTGATATCGGGGTCGGAATAGGATTCTGAAAGTTGGACCAGGTCCGTAATGTCAAATATGACTTGTGTGCGAAGTTTGAGGTCAATCAGACGTGATTTGATTGGTTTCGGCATCGAATGTGGAAGTTTGGAATTTCAAGTTCTTAAAATTTGAATTTTAGAGCGATTCGTGATTTCGGTGTTGTTTGATGTGATTTGAGGCCTCGAGCAAGTCCGCACTAGGTTTTGAAACAGGATGGTGTAATTGGACGGGGTGTCGGGAGCCTCGGGTGGATTCCGGGTGATTAACGGATCAAGTATGGAGTTTGAAGAAGGCTGAGGTTGCTGTCATCTGGTGTGACCGCACCTGCGAGGCTCGGGCCGCAGGTGCGGCTTTGGCGCCGCAGGTGCGAAAGTTTCCGCACCTGTGAAGCCATAGTTGCAGACAATGAGCGCAGGTGCGAAGTTTAGATTGAGCTGAGGAAAACCGCAGGTGCGGAAGTTTGGGTGCACCTGCGGAATCGCAGGTGCGAGAGCTGGATCGCAAGTGCGTAAAATGGCCTAGGCAGAATGTTTTAAAACCGAGATTTGTTGTCCATTTCTCCCATTTTCTTTTGGTGTGGGGCGATTTTGAGGGGCTTCAAGAGAGGATTTTCTTTCATGAAATGCTACGTAAGTAATACCTTCATGTTTCTAAGTTAAATACAAGGTTATAACATGGAATTGTACATGAGAATTTGTAGGAAAATTCGGAGATCTTGAAGAAAACCTACAAATTTGTATTTGGATTTTAACCACTAATTTGAGCATGGAATTTAGAGTAAATCTTATATTTGAACTAGTAAATCTATGGGTAGAATATATCTTCCAAAAATTTCGGATTTTGGGCACGTGGGCCTGAGGGCATTTTGGTCAATTCATTGAGCGGAGTTGGAAAATTATATAATTTTAATTGTTGAAAATATTAGAAGGAATTTTCATTGGTTTGTCGTTATTTGGATTGGTTTGGGGGCGTTGTGCGTCCGTTGGAGTCGTCAGAAGGGCTTGGAAGCCGGTCATGGAATTTCAGAGTAAGGTGAGTCTCCTTTATAACTTTGTGAGGGGGAATTATCCCCCTAGGTGAACTAATTAAGTATGTGCTATTATCTTCGGGGGCTACGTACGCACGAGGTGACGGAGTCCGTGCGTAGTTACTATTATACCATGTCCGGGTAGTCTAGGACCCACTAGCATGCTTTACGTGTTGTACATGTGATCATGCCACTAAGATTAGGTTGTTAATGCTATTGAATCGGTAATTGATTTCCTAAAAAAACTAGAGTGTACCTTTCATAATTATTTAGAAAGAGAATTGATTCCTTCGTGGATAATTGTATACCTAATAAGGTTATATTATTGAATATTATTAAACTTGGAAAATGAGTTTCAAAACAAAAATTTAAAAGCTATTTTTCATGTTCCTTTAAGAAGAATTTTTCCACTTTCCTGAGTAACTGTTTTCTTGATCAAAATGCGGATTTATTATGTGAATATGTATACATATGAGCACCTGAGTCGCAGGTATGATTCGCAAGCAGGCTAGCCTTATTATTTTTATGTTGATCGCGTCGCATGATCGATTCGCGAGCGGGGAAAAATATATGCATCTATGGTTCGAGCCGTTTGACCCTTCGGCAGTGCACAGTTTATTATTGTTGGTCCGTGCAGTTCGACCCTCGGCATTGCTTGCACAGGATATTTACTACGTATTTGTTGTGATTTTTTGCCTGATTACGGGCCTGGAAGTTTAAGTTGTCAACTGAAATGACAGAGATTTAAAGTTATTAAAAAAAATTGGAAGAAGTTGTTCCTTCCCATTAATTATTTGTTAATTTGATTAAATCACCAATGTTTGATTAAGTGTTATTGAAATGACGAAGAGTTAAAGTGTTGAATGTGGAAGGGTTGATATTATTCATTCCTGATATTAATAAATTACCTATGATAATCATACTTAGTGTCACACTATAATGTACTAAATTAACCTCTAGCAAGTGTCTAATTCGACCTCTCGTCACTACCTCTCTGAGGTTAAGCGGGCGACTTACTGAGTACACGTTGTTTTCGTACTCATGCTACACTTGCTGTGTATTTTTATTGCACAGGTACTTTCACAGCGATGTGGTTGGTTTGGGGACTTAGGCGAGCTGCATCATCCGGAGGCGATCCGCAGCTGACAGAGTCTCTCTCGTATTTTATTTATTTCCATTTTAAATTTCATTATCCAATTTGTATCTCGGACAAGCTTTGTAATGATTGTATAAATTCTTAGAAATTGCTCATGCACTTGTGAAACCGGGTTCTGCGATGCGTTTGGGATTTAATTTAATAAATGGAATGGTTTACCTGTCGTATTTATTCGATAAATTTTTATTCGGTTATTGTATAATAAAGTGAAATTTAATGATTTCAAAAATGTTAAAGCAGGAATTTATTTCAACTAATTAATGGTTGACTTGCATGACGATGGTGTCCGGCGCCATCACGACCTCAATAGATTGTGGGTTGTGACAACATGGTATCAGAGCACTAGGTTCCCTTAGTTCTCACGAGTCATGAGCAAGTCTAGTAGAGTCTTGCGGATCGGTACGGAGACGTCTGTACTTATCTTCGAGAGGCTACAGGTCTGTTAGGAGTACTTCCCTTCTTGATTCCTCATCGTGAGATTTGATTCCTTTAAGGCTTATGCCTACGTTTCTTTTTACTCAATCTTATACGTCGCGAAGCGCTTGCAATGAATCGGGAATTTGAGGAATTGAAATGGTGCTACGGATATGATGCGAGATGTTTTCCATGTGTAAATGGTTAGGGCTGTTGTTATGACCCTATAGAAGGATAATATGTTGTTTCAGCTCAGTAGTTGTGTTTCTGAGAGCCTTCAGGCTATGCTCAGGTAGTGATGATGCTTACGATTGGTTATCGCGCGATGTAGATATGAGGATAGAATGCTTGCCCATATTGTAGGGGTGATGAATGGCTTGAAGGGATGTCTTCTCAGGGCGTGATTTCGAGATTTCGGTATTTTAGTTCCGGCAGAGGAAAGGCATTTGGATTATGAATGGTCTGGTTGGGGTTGATAAAGTAGTAAGACTTGGTATTTTCAAGTAAGGTGGGATATTCACCTGTGATGTGTTGTCGTCGTCCTTGATCGTATGGAATATGTTAAGTTCGTCAGTGCCGTGGATTCATCTGCTACATGGGGACAGATTATTGTGAAGAAGTATTGAAGAATGCGGTTTGCACAGACCGTGAGGTACGGTGGGTCAGTACTGGATAAGTGTTGATAATGAAGGCAGCTCGAGATAAATGATCTTCGGAGAGTTTGAAGTCGTGGCGAATTGCTGGTTTAAGAGCTGCAGAGAATGATATTAAATTGAGGCAGTAATTAGGCAGCATACGATGAAGGAAGATGTGTGGAAAGTGTTAGGCGGTGGTTCCCTTTTATAAAAGGCCAGGTGTAAGGAACGGAAATCAGGTAGTTTTTTAAAGGAATGAGATTAACAAGTGGGAGAGTAGCAGCGTAGCACAGGAATTCAGTGGTAAGACAGTTGCCTACCTTGAGGGAAAGTTTGAGAGTTTTAGTGGATGATGATTGGGTCTACGAGCTTAAGTTGAAATATGGGTTATTTCAGCGGAAGGTTGGATACAACAGGGAGGAGTTGTTAGGAATGAAGAAGGACGCAATATGGCGGTGAATTTGAAGATGTTGTAGCGCATTTAATAGAAGTCCATGAGGAGCGGACGGACTCGTAATGTTGGAAGAAGAAGAAGGGTGCAGGATAAGGTATTGATGTTGTAGAGAGTGTGCAGTGCAACGTCGTTGGAAGGTGTCAGTTGGTGATGTACATAGGTGGGTTACCTCCTGTGAGTAGGTTAGCGGTCGTGTGGTTAGCAAGTTTCTGTGAGGGATTCTAGTGGTTGTTCGGTAGGAGGCAGGACGTGTGAATGGTGCAAGAGAATTTGAGTATTTAGGGAGTGCTAACAAGATAATTTGGAAGAATTGGACAGATTAGTCGAGCAAGATCATGTTAACAAAGGAGAAAGGATCTCAGCAGGGTCTAAAGTGGTGCAAGGAGTAGCTTCGGGCTAAGTGGGGGAGTCTCACCACCTGCATTTGGGTTGTAGGATTGTGTTACCATGGAGTTGCGGATTGTCGGCGTGTTGGCAAGTTATTACAGCTAAGGGAAAGGAGTAAAATGGTGATTGTGCATGGGTTTGATTAATGTGTGCAAAAGTTCGCCCTATTAGCATAGTGACTCAGTCATGTGTTTCATTGAAAAGGGTTTTCATGTGCTAGTAGAGCCTCGGAGTTGATTGTATTCGGGACCAGTCAGAGTGGGTGACTCTCAATAGCGGTCCTAGTGAATTCAAAGTTAGGAATGTGGCGTTTAAGGGTTAAAGGCAGCCGTATGATAAAGAATTGAGCTTTTGCAGCGTAATTTCAGAGAAAAGGGAAAATGGTTGGAGTGTTTTATGTTATTTTCAAAATGGTTGGAGTGTTTTATGTTATTTTCAGCGTAATGTCATGGTGGCTAGATGATAAATTATGCAGTGCATGGTGATAATTCAGCCAAGGTATGCAATCATGTTCTGGTATATCGTGTGGTAGTTGAAACGGTGTTTATATATTAGAAACAGGCCTGGTAGAGAATTTCAGGTGGTGGAACTGGATTCAAAGCCTATTATATAGATAAAAGAAGAAATCTTCAGATTTGATCAAGCTAATGTACTTAACTGGGTTGTGGTAGCACGGGCAGGTGCTCGAGGTGTTAAATAGTGATTTCAGATAACTCCAGAGCAGTTCTTATCATGTTCGAGGACGAACGTCTATTTAAGTGGGGGAGAATGTAACGACCCAACTGGTCGTTTTGAGCTCTAGCGTGTCGTTCAGCGGTTTGAAGTCATTAGCAACTCCATTTCAGGCATTATGACTCGCAGGCATGGTCGGAGTTGAATTTCGATAAGTTCGGAGTCAAATTGAAAATAAAATTCTCGTTTCAGAAGACATAAGTTGGAGAAACTGAATAGGGTTGGAATTTTGAGTAAACGACCTCCGAATCAGGAATTGAAGGTTCCAGCAGGTTCGTATGATGATTTCGGACTTGGTCGTATGTCCAGATCGGGTTTTGGATAACCCGGGAGCGTTTCAGTGTGTATTGTGGAAGTCAACATTTTTGAAGAAATTTCCTAAGTTTGGCTTGGAGCGCATTTCAGTTATATTGATGTCCGTTTGGGATTCCAAGCCTGGGAATAGCTCCGTATGGTGGTTCTGGAGTTGGTAGCGCGATCGGAAGTGAATTCGGATGTCCGTAGGTCATTTTGAAGTCATTTGGCTAAAGATAGAAATTTAAAGGTTTTTGAGAAATCTGGCCGGAAGTGAAAATTTTGATATCGGGGTCGGAATGCGATTCCGGAATTTGGAGCAGGTCCATAATGTCGAATATGACTTGTGTGCAAAGTTTGAGGTCAATCGGACGTGATTTGATGGGTTTCGGCATCAAATGTGGAAGTTTGGAATTTCAAGTTCTTAAAGTTTGAATTTTAGAGCGATTCGTGATTTCGGCGTTGTTTTAAGTGATTTGAGGCCTCAAGCAAGTCCGCACTAGGTTTTGGAATAAGTTGGTGTAATTGGACAGGGTCCCGGGTGCCTCGGGTGGATTCCGGGTGATTAACGGATCAAGTTTAGAGTTTGAAGTAGGCTGAGGTTGCTGTCATCTGGTGTGGCCGCACCTGCGAGGCTTGGGCCGCAGGTGCGAAAGTTTGCTAGTTTGGCAGGGAGCGCAGGTGCGATGGAGTTTTCGCACCTGCGAAGCTGCAGATGCGGACAATGAGCGCATGTGCAAAGTTTGGCTTGAGCTGAGGAAAACTGCAGGTGCGGAAGTTTGGCCACAACTGCAGAATCGCAGGTGCGAGAGCAGGATCGTAGGTGCGAAAAATGGCCTGGGCAGAATGTTTTAAAACCGAGATTTGTTGACCATTTCTCCCATTTTCTTTTGGTGTGGGGCGATTTTGAGGGCTACGTACGCACGAGGTGACGAGAGTCCGTGCGTAGTTACTATTATACCATGTCCGGGTAGTCTAGGACCCACCAGCATGCTTTACGTGTTGTACATGTGATCCTGCCACTAAGATTAGGTTGTTAATGCTATTGAATCGATAATTGATTTCCTAAGAAGACTAGAGTGTACCTTTCATAATTATTTAGAAAGAAAATTAATTCCTCCGTGGATAATTGTATACCTGATAAGGTTATATTATTGAATATTATTAAACTTGGCAAATGAGTTTCAAAACAAAGATTTAAAAGCTATTTTTCATGTTCCTTTAAGAAGAATTTTTGGACTTTCCTGAGTAACTATTTTCTTGATAAAAATGCGGATTTATTATGTGAATATGTGTACATATGAGCACCTGAGTCGCAGGTATGATTCGCGAGCAGGCTAGCCTTATTATTTTTATGTTGACCGCGTCGCATGATCGATTCGCGAGCAGGAAAAAATAGATGAATCTATGGTTCGAGTCGTTCGACCCTTCGGCAGTGCACAGTTTGTTATTGTTGGTCAGCGCCGTTTGACCCTCGGCATTGCTTGCGCATGATATTTATTGCGTATTTGCTGTGATTTTTGCCTGATAACGGGCCTGGAAGTTTAAGTTGTCAACTGAAATGACAGAGACTTAAAGTTATTAAAAAAAAATTGGAAGAAGTTGTTCCTCCCGTTGATTATTTGTTATTTGATTAAATCACCCATGTTTGATTAAGTGATATTGAAATGACGAAGAGTTAAAGTGTTGAATGTGGAAGGGTTGATATTATTCATTCCTGATTTTAATAAATTACCTATGATAATCATGCTTAGTGTCAGTCTTGAATGTACTAAATTGACCTCTAGCAAGTGTCTAATTCGACCTCTCCTCACTACCTCTTTGATAGGCGGGCAACTTACTGAGTACACGTTATTTTTGTACTCATGCTACACTTTCTGTGAATTTTTATTGCACAGGTACTTTCACAACGATGTGGCTGGTTTAGGGACTTAGGCGAGTTGATTCATCCGGAGGTGATCCGCATCTGACAGAGTCTCCCTCGTATTGTATTTATTTCCATTTTAAATTTCATTGTCCAATTTATATCTCGGACAAGCTTTGTAATGATTGTATAAATTCTTAGAAATTGCTCATGCACTTGTGACACCGGGTTCTGGGATGCGTTTGGGATTTAATTTAATAAATAGAATGGTTTACCTGTCGTATTTATTCGATAAATTTTTATTCAGTTATTGTATAATAAAGTGAAAGGTAACGATTTCAAAATATTTAAAACAGGAATTCATTTCAACTAATTAATGGTTGGCTTGCCTGACGATGGTGTCCAGCACCATCACGACCTTAATAGATTTTGGGTCGTGACAACATGGTATTAGAGCACTAGGTTCCCTTAGGTCTCACGAGTCATGAGCAAGTCTAATAGAGTCTTGTGGATCGGTACGGAGACGTCTGTACTTATCTTCGAGAGGCTACAGGGTTGCTAGGTGTACTTCCCTTCTTGATTCCTCATCGTGCTATTTGATTCCTTTAAGGCTTATGCCTACTTTTCTTTCTACTCAATCTTATACGTCGCGAAGCGCTTGCTATGAATCGGGAATTTGAGGAATTGAAATGGTGCTATGGATATGATGCGAGATGTTTTCCATGTGTAATTGGTTGGGCTATTGTTATGACCCTGCAGAAGGATAATATGTTGTTTCAGCTCAGTAGTTGTGTTTCTGAGAGCCTTAGGGCTATGCTCAGGTAGTGATGATGCTTACGATTGGTTATCGTGCGATGTCGATATGAGGATAGAATGCTTGCCCATATGTTGGGGGTGATGAATGGCTTGAAGGAAAGTCTTCTCAGGGCATGATTTCGAGATTTCGGTATTTTAGTTTCGGCAGAGGAAAGGCATTTGGTTTATGAATGGTCCGGTTGGGGTTGATAAAGTAGTAAGACTTGGTGTTTTCAAGTAAGGTGGGGTATTCACCTGTGATGTGTTGTCGTCGTCCTTGATCGAATGGAATGTGTTAAGTTCGTCAGTATCGTGGATTCTTCGGTTGCGTGGGGTCAGATTATTGTGAACAAGTATTGAAGAATGCGGTTGGCAGAGACCGTGAGGTGCGGTGGTTCAGTTTTGGATAAGTTTTGATAATGAAGGCAACTCGAGATAAATGATCTTCAGAGAGTTTGAATTCGTGGCGAACTACTGGTTTAAGAGCTGCAGAGAATGATATTGAATTGAGGCAGCAATTGGGCAGCCTACGATGAAGGAATATATGTGGAAAGTGCTAGGCAGTGGTTCCCTTTTCTAAAAGGCAAGGTGTAAGGAACGGAAATCAGGTAGTTATTTAGAGGAATGAGATTAACAAGTGGGAGAGTGGCAGCGTAGCACAGGAGTTCAGTGGTAAGACAGCTGCCTACCTTGAGGGAAATTTGAGAATTTTAGTTGATGGTGATTGGGTCTATGAGCTTAAGTTGAAATATGGGTTATTTCGGCGGAAGGTTGGATACAACAGGGAGGAGTTGTTAGGAATGAAGAAGGACGCAATGTGGCGATGAATTTGAAGATGTTGTAGCGCTTTTAATAGAAGTCCATGAGGAGCGGACGGATTAGTAAAGTTGGAAGAGGAAGAAGGGCGCAGGATAGGGTATTGATGTTGTAGAGAGTGTGCAATACAGGGTCGTTGGAAGGTGTCAGTTGGTGATGTACATAGGTGGTTTACCTCCTGTGAGTAGGTTAGCGGTCTTGTGGTTAGCATGTTTCTTAGAGGGATTCTAGTGGTTTTTCGGTAGGAGGCAGGACGTGTGAATGGTGCAAGAGAATTTGAGTATTTAGGGAGTTCTAACAAGAGAATTTGGAAGAATTGGACAAATTTTTCGAGCAAGATCATGTTAACAAAGGAGAAAAGATCTCAGCAGGGTCTAGAGTGGTGCAAGGAGTAGCTTCGGGCTAAGTGGGGGAGTCCCACCACATGCAGTTGGGTTGTAGGATTGTGTTGCATGTTGGCAAGTTATTACAGCTAAGGAAAAGGAGTAAAATGGTGATTGTGCGTGGGATTTGATGAATGTGTGCAAAAGTTGGCCCTATCAGACCGGGGTTAGGCTTTGGAAGATTCAGAATTATGATTAAGGCATAGGCGAGTTGTAAGGATAGTGACTCGGTCACATGTTTCATTGAAAAGGATGTTCATGTGCTAGGAGAGCCTGGAGTTGATAGTATTCGGGACCAGTCAGAGTGAGTGACTCTCATTAGCGGTCCTAGTGAATTCAAAGTTAAGAATGCGGCGTTTAAGGGTTAAAGGCAGCCGTATGATCAAGAATTGAGCTTTTGCAGCGTAATTTCAGAGAAAAGGGAAAATGGTTGGAGTGTTCTATGTTATTTTCAATATGCAGGGTAGTATTGGATGAGTGAGAGAAATAAGCTCCGGGTTGTAGAACGATTATCAGGAGGGTATGAGACGGGTTGCGGGATTTAGGGAGCATGGTCTCGTGAATCAAGGTCACTCGGGATGAGTGAGGGTTGAGTTTTCTATGGGTTGAAGGAAGTTACAATTATTCCTTAGGATATTGAAGATGATTAGAAGAAGATAGATTGATTAGCCATGGTTGAAATGGCACATTTACGGGAGTGATCAGTTCCTTCGATGTAATTAAGTTATGCATTTGGTTTGTGCCGGTATGTGTGAGGCTTGTCGGTCGTCGTAATAGATATAATGTGGGAGCATTCGAGTGTTATGGCCTGTCAGGTGTAGGCGGATCCCGGAAGGTTTAATGGTGGTTCAGACCACTACTTAAGGATTTGCATGTTGGGTGATTATGAGAATTCACTCGTGTGTTGAGATGGTACTCTTGAATTGAGTTAAGAAAAAAGTTTCTATATGATGAAGTGTGCACCCTATTAGTGGTTCGGAAGTTATGATGGAATTCATGCGCTATCTCATATTGGCATGTTAGGTGCGGTAAGCAGTATGTAACAGGGAGTAAGAATCGAGATTGAAGTTCGGTGTTAGCGAGGATGTCATGAGCTCGGATGAGCAAGAAAAAGTGACTTGAAAGTTCAGAGTAAGCTGGTGTTATCTTCAGTGTCACCAGAGATCGATATTCGGTGAGAGAGGCTTTGTACCTTTGTCATGGGTTCTTGATGTGTTTTGCGGCATTAGTGTGGTCGGTGGTATGGATGTGCAGACTTGTTACCTCGTGGAAGGTCGTGGGAGCGCGACCACGGGAAGATGGTATAAGTGTGACAGGTAGTCATCTGATTGATTGAAGGTTTAGACCAAGTATAAGGAAGTGCAATGTTGCTTGTTTGAGAATTTATGCTTAGAAGGCGTTCAGTTCATTTGGTTGTGGATTGTGGGGTGTTGTCCTGGCTATGATGGTTGTTCTCGTGTATTATGAGAGAAAGTGGGTTAATATGGACCCAGGTCAAGCTATTTGCCTAGTTCATGCAAGCAGAATCAGCTTGAAGTGTTTGAATGGGTTTAAACATGATTACGGGCTTCATGTGAGGCAGATGTGTTCATTTCAGTATAGCGTTTCTCAAGGAGGGGTGTTGGAATATCACGTGTTGTTCCGTCTTCGTCAAATTCATGTGATATTATGATTGTGCCATGTGAGTTGTGAAACGGCTTGATAATTTCTTATGTGTTGAGGCCCCACGTAGTGATGATGTTGTGTGAGCAGGATAGCTCTTGAGATCTAAAGTATATTTATATATCACACCTCAATTGTGCTTGAATTTTGTCGCATATGGCTTTATCAGTCTCCCCAGGATGGTATTGTACACTTAGTATGCTTGTGACCGATGTTCGATATTTTGTGGCAATGAGCAATTTAGCTCGTTGTGTATCTTCATATGTAAATTTTATGTGTGGATCGGGTGGCACGTCGCCACAGGTATGTTATATGGATCGGGTTGCACGCAGAAACAGTGTGATGATGAGTCAGGTTCCTATATTTATTTTCTTGTGTTTTACTTCCTATTTTCTGAGAAAGTTCATATTAGTTGCATGAGTCGAGTAGTCCCTTCCTGAATCATTCCTTTATGTATCATGTTCGAGTTATAGCCTATTGGCGCGTTGTGGTGTCATGTGAGACTGTTGGTCATGTTTGGGGTGATTCGTTGTCTGAGTAGTTCATATTGGGTGAGACGAGATTATTGGATCAGGGATCAGTGCGGTAAGGTTATGTGAAATACATTGAAGGACAATTACCATTATTTGGTTCGCAATGAGATAATGATCTAAGTCAAGAGGAAAGATTCAATTTTTGGTTAACTCTGCAGTTGGTTATGAACTTCTACACATCTCCTCCGTTGTGGTGGTATCGTCGGCATTAAAGCAGGATGTATGTATATATCTTGTAAAGTGCATTGGGAGCATCAGATTCGTGAAATTTTGGCTATTAAGGTTCAGGGAATGTCATGGTGGCTAGATGATAAATTATGCGATGCATGGTGATGATTCAGCCAAGGTATGCAATCATGTTCTGGTATATCGTGTGGTAGTTGAAACAGTGTTTATATATTAGAAACAGGCCTGGTAGAGAATTTCAGGTGGTGGAACTGGATTCTGAGCCTATTATATAGATAAAAGAAGAAATCTTCAGATTTGATCAAGCTAATGTACTCAACTGGGGTGTGGTAGCACAGGCAGGTGCTCAAGGTGTTAAATAGTGATTTCAGATAACTTCAAAGCAGTTCTTATCACGCTCGAGGACGAACGTCTGTTTAAGTGGGGGGGAATGTAACGACCCAACCGGTCGTTTTGAGCTCTAGCGTGTCGTTCAGTGGTTTGAAGTCACTAGCAACTCTATTTCAGGTATTATGACTCGTAGGCATGGTCGGAGTTGAATTTCGATAAGTTCGGAGTCAAATTGGAAATAAAATTCTCATTTCAGAAGCCTTAAGTTGGAGAAATTGACTAAGGTTGGAATTTTGAGTAAACGACCTCTGAATCAAGAATTGAAGGTTCCAGCAGGTTTGTATGATGATTTCGGACTTGGGCGTATGTCCAGATCGGGTTTTGGATAACCCGGGAGCGTTTCGGTGTGTATTATGGAAGTCAGCATTTTTGAAGAAATTTCCTAAGTTTGGCTTGGAGCGCATTTCAGTGATATTGATGTCCGTTTGGGATTTCGAGCCTGGGAATAGCTCTGTATGGTGATTCTGGAGTTGGGAGCGCGATCGAAAGTGAATTCGGATGTCCGTAGGTCATTTTGAAGTCATTTGGCTAAAGATAGAAATTTGAAGGTTTATGAGAAATCTGACCGGAAGTGGAAATTTTGATACCGGGGTCGAAATGCGATTCTAAAAGTTGGAGCAGGTCCGTAATGTCGAATATGGCTTTTGGGCAAAGTTTTAGGTCAATCAGACGTGATTTGATAGGTTTCGGCATCGAATGTGGAAGTTTGGAATTTCAAGTTCTTAAAGTTTCAATTTTAGAGCGATTCTTTATTTCGGCGTTGTTGAGGTGATTTGAGGCCTCGAGAAAGTATGCACTAGGTTTTGGAATAGGTTGGTGTAATTGGACGGGGTCCCGGGGGCCTCGGGTGGATTCCGGGTGATTAACGGATCAAGTTTGGAGTTTGAAGAAGGCTGAGGTTGCTGTCATCTGGTGTGACCGCACCTGTGAGGCTTGGGCCGCAGGTGCGGCTTTGGCGCCGTAGGTGCGAGAGTTTGCTGGTTTGGAAGGGGGCGCAGGTGCGAGAGCTGGATCGTAGGTGCAAAAAATGGCCTGGGCAGAATGTTTTAAAACCGAGATTTGTTGGCCATTTCTCCCATTTTCTTTTGGTGTGGGGCGATTTTGAGGGGCTTCAAGAGAGATTTTCTTCATGCAATGCAAGGTAAGTAATTCCTTCATGTTTCTAAGTTAAATACAAGGTTAGAACATGGAATTGTACATGAGAATTTGTAGGAAAATTGGGAGATCTTGAAGAAAACCTAGAAATTTGTATTTGGATTTTAACCACGAATTTGAGCATGGAATTTAGAGTAATATGTATATCTGAACTAGTAAAGCTATGGGTAGAATATATCTTCGAGAAATTTCAGATTTCGGGCACGTGGGCCTGAGGGCATTTTGGTCAATTCACTGAGCGGAGTTGGGAAATTATATAATTTGAATTATTGCAAATATTAGAATGAATTTTCATTGGTTTGTCATTATTTGGATAGTTTTGGGAGCGTTGTACATCCATTGGAGTCGTCGGAAGGGCTTGGAAGCCGGTCATGGAATTTCGGAGCAAGGTGAGTCTCCTTTCTAACTTTGTGAGGGGGAATTTTCCCCCTAGGTGAACTAATTAAGTATGTGCTATTATCTTCGGGGGCTACGTACGCACGAGGTGAAGGGAGCCCGGGCGTAGTTATTATTATGCCATGTCCGGGTAGTCTAGGACCCACTAGCATGCCTTACGTGTTGTACATGTGAACCTGCCACTAAGATTAGGATGTTAATGCTATTGAATCGGTAATTGATTTCTAAGAAGACTAGAGTGTACCTTTCATAATTATTTAGAAAGAGAATTGATTCCTACGTGGATAATTGTATACCTGATAAGGTTATATTATTGAATATTATTAAACTTGGCAAATGAGTTTCAAAACAAAGATTTAAAAGCTATTTTTCATGTTCCTTTAAGAAGATTTTTTCCACTTTCCTGAGTAACTGTTTTCTTGATAAAAATGCGGATTTATTATGTGAATATGTGTACATATGAGCACCTGAGTAGCAGGTATGATTCGCGAGCAGGCTAGCCTTATTATTTTATGCTGACTGCGTCGCATGATCGATTCGCGAACGGGGAAAAATAGATGCATCTATGGTTCAAGCCGTTCGACCCTTCTGCAGTGCACAATTTATTATTGTTGGTCCGCGCCGTTCGACCCTCGGCATTGCTTGCACATGATATTTACTGCATATTTGCTGTGATTTTTTCCTGATTATGGGCCTGGAAGTTTAAGTTGTCAACTGAAATGACAGAGATTTAAAGTTATTAAAAAAAAATTGAAAGAAGTTGTTCCTTCCCATTGATTATTTGTTATTTGATTAAATCACCCATGTTTGATTAAGTTTATTGAAATGACGAAGAGTTAAAGTGTTGAATGTGGAAGGGTTGATATTATTCATTCCTGATTTTAATAAATTACCTATGATAACCATGCTTAGTGTCACACTTGAATGTACTAAATTGACCTCTAGCAAGTTTCTAATTCGACCTCTCGTCACTACCTCTCTAAGGTTAGGCGGGCGACTTACTGAGTACATTGTTTTCGTACTCATGCTACACTTTCTGTGCATTTTTATTGCACAGGTACTTTCACAGCGATGTGGTTGGTTTGGGGACTTAGGCGAGCTGCATCATCCGTAGGCAATCCGCAGCTGAGAGAGTTTCCCTCGTATTGTACTTATTTCCATTTTAAATTTCATTGTCCAATTTGTATCTCGGACAAGCTTTTTAATGATTGTATAAATTCTTAGAAATTTCCCATGCACTTGTGACACCGGGTTCTGGGATGCGTTTGGAATTTAATTTAATAAACGGAATGGTTTACCTGTCGTATTTATTCGATAAATTTTTATTCAGTTATTGTATAATAAAGTGAAAGATAACGATTTCCAAAATGTTAAAACAGTAATTTATTTTAACTAATTAATGGTTGGCTTGCCTGACGATGGTGTCCGGTGCCATCACGACCTTAATAGATTTTGGGTCGTGACAAATTCGATATTCAGATTTTATGAATTTGTGATTTATTTAGATTGGGTATTCTTGCAAACGATTGAGAATATTCTTTGGAGTTTATATCTCAATTTTGAAGGAGATTGGTTAAGTTTAGAGTTGGTTTTAGGTGAAGTTTCAGATTTAAACTCAAAGAAGTAGACGTTTCAGAATTGCATTACGATTGTATGATAATTATGTCATAATTGTATCAGCTTTGTATATGAATTGCATCATATACATCAATATCTAAAACATCGCATGATACAATACTAACATTTGTTTAATATAGTATTGTATCATAATTTAATATTAGAGTTGGTTTTAGGTGAAATTTTCAAATTGAAACTTGAATAAGATGAAGATCGGAACTGTATCAAAAATTTTAGGATTGTATCATAATTATATCACAATTTTATCTTACTTGTATATGAAATATCAATACCTAAAACAGTATCTGATACAATATTAATACAAACATAATACAATATTGTATCAGTTTAACTCCAGAGTTGATTTTAAGTTGTATTAGAATTGTGTCGTAATTATGTCAGAATTCTTTCAGTGTATCAAATTTGTATCAGAATTGTATCTTATGCATCAATATATGAAACAATTTATAATTCTATCACGACCAAAATCTATTAATAGTCATGATGGCGTCTAACATTGATGTCTGGTGAGCCAACAATAATTGATTAACTCGAATATTCATTTTAGTATTTTTGAAATTATAATTTTCCTTCAATTAAATAATCAAAAATAAAATTTACAGAGTAAATGATAATATTTTCCCAACTACAATACTGAACAACTCATAAGTGCCCCCAAAACCCGGTGCCACAAGTGCATGAGTATCCACTAGAAAGTAAAATAAAATACAGCATCTATCAAAATACAAATTAAACAGGAAAAATACAAATAACTCTGAAGGAGACTCTACTGGTTGCGGATCGTAACCTAAAATGCAGCTCGCAGCAGGTCCCCGCACTGTGCATCCGCGACCAAAGGACCACCGGACATAAAAGTTCCTACACAAAATGTGCAGCAAGTGTAGTATGAGTACATAAATTCACGTGTACCCAATAAGTATCTAGACTTACCCCAGAGAAGTAGTGACGAGGGGTTGACATACACACTCACTAGTGGGACAATAATATCAGGTACAGTAAGGAGACGCACAAATATGAGGTAGAGTAAATAATAAAATAAACCAGTGTAAATATGTGGTACAGTTCTCCTTGCTACAATAAACATAAGCTCTCAATTAGAAAATTCCTCTTCAACTAGAGCACATATAAATATGTATAATGGACATCACCAAATAGGTTGTTATAATTCGAATCAGGGAAAATCTCATGGATACCCTAGCTTTTTTCCAAATATTACGCACGATTCCATGAGGATATTCTTATAGAAATGCTGAGGTGCACGGCCCGATCCAACATAAATATTAAACTATGCACTGCCGAGGGTCGAACGGCACGAACCATAGATGCATCTATAAAACTGTCGAGGCGAACGGCTCGCTTCCATGAGAGTGTGGTACATAAATCTTGTCAAGGTGAACGGCCCGATCCCATTTGAATAAGAAGTTTAAACAGGTCCTTGACCCCCACTCACGAATAAACATATGCGTTATAATTTTTAAGGAAAATCATTCGATGAAAACGCATAACGCGTAAGAAATCCGTAAGAGGAACACCATTATTCCGTGGAAAATCATGAAACTCGCGAAATGTCTACAATAGCAGTCTATCACTCTATACATGTCTAGTCTCAAGTCATAATATGAAACAAATAATTAAACGAGCAAGGTAATCCCTATAGTACAAGAACAGCATGATGTGAACCTAAGTCTACCTGGACAATAACATGAATCTAACTACGTACGGACTCTCATCACCATGTGCGTACGTAGTCCCTGCAACAACTTGCACACATTATATATATCACCTAGGGGTAGTTTTCCCCCTCACAGAGTTAGATAGGAGACTTACCTCGAAATTTCATAACCGGCGCCAAATCCCTCTAACACCTCAAACGATGCTCGTTGCTCCAAAACTAGTCAAACAATGTGCAAACCAATAAAAATACACTCTAATACTCATAACGAATCAATTTAGACAAATTCCCAACTCCACTCGAAAAGTCGATAAAATCACCCTAGGGCTCACGTGCCCGGATTGCAAAAAATTTTAAAGATAAATATTACCAATAATATTACGAACTCAAATATATAACTTATTCTCAATTTCATGCCCAAATTCGTGGTCAAAATCCAAAAATACCAATTCTAGGTTTTTCTACCAAACTCCCACAATTTCTACTAATTTCCTTGAATTTCCATGTTTCAATCCATATGTAAACCAAGTATTTAACTTGCAATAGGTGGGATTAACTTACCTCCAAGTTGCTAGGTGAATACTTCCCTCAAGAAGCTCCAAAATCGCCCAAGAATGAAGAGAAATGGCAAAAATGGTTGAGTCCCGTTCTTTTAAGCATTCTGCCCAACGACTCCCGCAACCGTGGACTTCTTGGCCGCTTCTGCGCATCCGCTTTTGCGGCACTTCTTCTGCACATGCGGCATTTGACGCTTCTGCGGCCACTGTCTTCGCACCTGCGCTATCGTGGGTGCGCAACTTTTTTCGCTTCCGTGGTCCTTGGAAACCTTTCCCCTTCCGCTTCTGCGAGCCTTTTCCCCGCACCTGCGGCTGGCTAAGGGCAGGTGCGGTCGCACCAGAAGCTGAAACTTCAGTATTTTTCTTAAGTCCAAAATCGATCCATTAACCTTCTGGGATCCACCCAAAGCCCCCGGGACCTTAACCAATTTTACCAACGCGTCCCAAAACACATTACGAACTTAGTCGAGCCTTCAAATCACATCAAACAACATTAAATCATGAATCGCACTCCAATTCAAGCTTAATAATTTTTGAACTTCCAACTTCTACATTTGATGCCGAAACCTATCAAATCACATCCGATTGACCTCAAATTTTGCACACAAGTCACATTTGACATTACGGACCTATTCCAACTTCCGAAATCAGAATCCAACCCCGATATCAAAAGGTCCACTCCCGGCCAAACTTCTCAAAAAACCTTCAAATTTCTAACTTTCGCCAAATGACCCCGAGATGACTTACGGACCTCCAAATCCACATCCATACGTTCTCCCAACACCAGAATCACCATACGAACCTGTTGGAACCTTCCAATCCCAATTCCGAGGTCGTTTACTCAAAAATCACATCTTAGTCAATTCCTCCAACTTAAGGCTTCCGAAATTAGAATTTTCTTTCCAAATCAACCCCGAACTTCCTGAAATTCAGTTCCAACCACACGTGCAAGTCATACTACCTGAAGTTAAGTTGCACAAGGCCTCAAACCGCCGAACAACACGCTAGAGCTCAAAACGACTGGTCGGGTCATTATATTCTCTCTCACTTAAACATATGTTCGTCCTCGAACGTGCTAAGAACTGCTCTGGAGTTGTCCGAAATCACTGGACAACACCTGTAGCAAATCTGAAGATTCTCCCTTTTAATCAGTCAAGTTAGCCTTAGAGCCAAATTCCAACATCTGAAATTTTCTACCGGGTCTGTTCCCAACATACGAACACCGTATCAATCGTTACACACTGCACCAAACATGATTGTATACCCTTACTGAATTCATAACATGCGCCGCATAATTCACATGACCATAATAGCATCCTCTGACAATAATAGCCAAAATGCACGAATCTGATGCCCACAACACACCTCATGACGCACATAAGTACTATTCCAATCCTTGCAATATTGCCACAACGAAACAGATGTGTAGAAATTCATAACCACCTGCCGAATCACAATTCATGGAGTCGCTCCTCCCGACAAGAACCACGACCTCATTATGAACTAAATAATGATATTTGCTCTTAAATATGCCTCATATAAATCTGATCGCATTGATCCCCATGTATAAAATTCTCGTCTCACCCAGTACAGTCGTTCCGACAATAAGCCACCACAACGGTACCAAAAGTCTCATATGATGCCACCATGTGCCAACAAGTTACAAGCTCACAGGTGATACATAAGGAAAAAATGAACTCTGGAAAGAACTGCTCAACCCACGTGACTAATTAAACAACCGAAAAGATATTATGAACCCTCCTCAGAAAATGAGAAACAAAACACACAAGAATAGATATGGGGAAACTGTACTCAACATCACACTGTTGCGGCATGCAATCCGATCCACACATGATACCGTTGCGGCATGCAACCCGATCTAACCATGATATCTGTTCAGCGTGCCACCCAATCCAACCATGATACCCATGGCAGCGTGCCACCCGATCCAAACAATATACCTGTGGCGGTGCGCCACCCGATCCACACATAATAATCTATAAGGAAATACTTACCGAGCCAGAATGATCATAACTATGAAATACCCGAATGTCGACCACAAGCACGCCAAGTGCATAATACCATTCCTGGGGAGACAGATAGTTCCATACGCTATGAAACTCAAGCACAACTAAGGTGCAAAACATGTATCTTGAGAGCCATCCTGCTTATGGAAAACACAACCTACACGGGATCTCAATACGAGTGCCAATAATCAAAACACCTCACAACCCACCTGGCACAATAGAGATGACACGGAATGGATGACGATAGAAATAGCATCCAAGTCCTAAAGACTCCTCTGTAACAACTCTAAGCTTAAATGAACACATTCGGCCTGATATAGAGCCCACATTCACATTTTGATCCGCCCACTAACCTCAAGTCGATTCTAACCGTACTGCACTGAGGTAATAACCTTTCAAGGATCCACACTAACCCTTTTTCCCATGACACACAAGAACAATCGTCAATCCCACAAACATCCACAGTTCGCAACCAAATGAATAGAGCACCTTCCGGGCCTAAACTCTCACATTAGCGATAATACAATAATCTCTATACTTGGTTCCAACCTTCAATCAATCAAGTGACTATATGTCACACTTATACCATCTTCCCGTGAGATACGCTCCACGACCTTCCGCACCAGGTAACAAGTTTGCACATCCATACCACCTGTCATACTAATGCTGTAAAACAAATCGGGAATCTGCAAATCAGTACATCAAGCCTCTTACACAGGACAACAATCTAGATGATGCTTAAGACAATACCATCTTACCCTAACCATCTAAATCTTTTTCTGCTCATCCGAGTTTGTGACATTCTCGCCAACACCGAAGTACAACCTTGATCCTCAACTTTCATTCACATGCTACCCATTGCACCTAATCATGACAATACGCAAGAGTATGAGAATTTTATCATAACTCCCGAACCACCAATAGGGTACACACTTCATCATATAGAAACCTTTCACTTAATTCATTTCGTGAGAACCAGAGCAACACGCGACTGAATTCCCATAACCGCAGAAAATACAATCCTCAAGTTGTGGTCTAACCCACCATAACTCTTCTGGGATCCATCTACATATAACCGACCATTATAATCGAATACCTCCAAATAAATCAAATTACGGCGGCCGTCAAACCTCTCACGTACCGCCACAAATCACCTACATAACTTAACACACTGAAAGAATTGATCATAGCCACCATCATGTCGATTCAACCATTGCTAACCGGACCAATTTCTTCTAATTTACTCTGGACTTGCCTTAGAAATAATAATAATAATAATAATAATAATAATAGCTCCATTCAAAATATAACGAACCCAAGTCCGCACTCATCCTGAGTGACCCTATTTCACGAGACCATACTTCCTCGAAACCCACGAACTAACTCATACCCTCCTTGTGCGCACGTTCGCATCTTCTACCGGTACACCCATTCTGATAATTGCTCTCCGAATTCAAAGTTATTTTCTCCCATTCCTCCAATGCTACACCGCAGACCGATGATAACGTAGAACACTCCAAGCCCCTTTCATAATCCACTGCAAAAGCTCGATACTTAACCATACCACATACTCGAAATCCTTAGGCACCGCACTTTAATTTTGAACCTACTAGGACCATTGTTGAGAGTCACACACTCTGACTTGTTCCCGAATATGATCAAACTCCAAAGCCCTGCTAGCACATGAACACCCTATCAAAGAAGAAACCGGCTGAATTCCTTTCCTTGTACATCACATCCACATGAAGCATAGACTATGAGTCTTCCCAAAACCTGAACATGAACCGATAAGGCCAAATATAGCACACATTCCTCAAATCCTTTTCTCAAATTACCACTGATGTTTTATTTCCTTAGTATTAATAACCCACCAATACACCGATAACTAGAACCACACAAGTAGACAACCACGCAATACAATCATAGATGGTGGGGCTCTCCCACTTAGCTTGAAGCTATAGTTACATAACCATGGGACCCACCGAGATTCCTTCTTCCCCACTGAAATCAGCTAAAAGTCCAACAATACATCCAAACTCGAAGTCATGTTGTATCCAGATAAAATATGTGGACCTAGTCACTGTCCACCATAAATTCCCAAATGGCTCCAAACTTTCCTCAAGGTGTGTGGCCATCCTACTACATAACCGATATGTTACTCTACCACTCTCACACTTTTGTTAAACCCTCTCTTTAAGCAACTCCTCGACTTTTATTTTTCATACTTGACCTTCTAGCAATTCAACCACTGCAAACACCTCCCACGTGTCATTCATCGTCCTTCGCTGCCCAATTGTTGCCTCAAATCCGAATCCATCTCTGTAACACTTGAGCTAATAAATTGCCACCTACTCCAAGCCTCCTAGAAGATCATCCTTCTCGAGCCATCAACATTAGAAATACCCATTTGATTCTAAAATCGATGCACTCCGCTATCTCTGACAACCGCTTCTCTAGCACCAGTTCACACTACCCTGCCCTGAAGGAAAATTTATGAAGACCATAACACCGGCGAACCGTAAAGTGTTCAACAAGGACGATGACACCACATCACAATTGAGAATTCCCCATGCTCGAAAATACCAAGTCTCGTTACTCCATTATCCCAAACCTGAACATTCATAGTCTGATTGCCTTTCCTCAGCTGGAAATAAAATGTTGAACCTCTGAATCATGCACTGAGAAAAACCTCATTTCAAGTCATTCACTTCCTCGACACATAAACAAGAACCCTACAATTATACCAACACGGTGCGATAACAATGTTTGAACATCATAGTAATCTGCGCGTAGCCTTGAAACCACTGAAAACACAACTACTGAGCCAAAATGACAGAACACCCTTCCGCAAGAAGACGATAATGACGTGCTCGAATGCATAGGGAGAAACATCCTGCCCACGTCTGTAGTACCACTACGACTGCTCAATTCCTAATTGACACGAGCATTGAACATCATATAATAATGAGTAGGAAGGATATAAAAGGCATAAGCCTCAAAGGAATCAAATCGCACGATGAGGAATCAAGAAAGGGAAATGCTCGTAATAGTCTTGTAACCTCTCGAAGATAAGTACAGACGTCTTTGTACCGATCTGCAAGACTCTACTAGACTTGCTCATGACTCGTGAGACCTAAATGAACCTAACACTCTGATACCATGTTGTCACGACCCAAAATTCATTAATGGTCGTGATGGCGCCTAACACCGTTGTCAGGCAAGCTAACAATAATTGGTTAACTCGATTATTCATTTTGGTATTTCGAAATCATAATTTTCCTTCAATTAAATAATCAGAAATAAAATTTACAGAGTAAATGATAATATTTTCCCAACT